>BQNB010053333.1:3254-40063 GCA_026074375.1 Tanacetum coccineum | reverse complement strand
AAATTACAAGCAAACGCGTACAATACTAAAAATAAATAGCATAGTTATTGACGTCGCCAAAGACTTGAAAACACAAGGTGTTATAGCAAGTGTTTATTAGTTTGTAATAGCTGATCATCATTATAAATCAGCTTTTATGTCGTATTGTGGTAGTATTTCCACCTTGTCCAGCTGGCGATGATTCCATCTTTATAAACGGGTAGTTCTTATAAACCTGTGACTTTTCTATCTCTCCTCTCTATTATAAGTAAATATGTACAATGAGGGCATTGTACATCTCAAGTGGGGGGAAGGGAGATAAAAACGAGGTATTGGGTAAAATTATGTGCTAATTTGGCCCAAAATTTTAAAAATTTTAGCACATAATTTTTGTTCATTGATAATGAAGGCCGAGTTAATGCGACTGATGTGTCGTCGTGTGGTTGTTAATTTTATAATTCAAGTTTTAAATTTATATTCTGCCGACTTTACCAAAAACAACACTTTAACGGGCAGTGTACCCGGTCGGTAGGAGTTTTGTAGTAAGTAGGGTGTCGATCACTAAGAGCGAGAAACACTTTCAATTTATTAATATTTTGGTTTTTCTAATCTAAGTTAGTCTAATCTATGCTAAACCTATGTTAATCCTAAATCTAATGGATAAGGGGGTTTTCAGCCTGAGAGACTAGAACGGGTCTGGTGGTGACTAAAACCAATTCAAGACACTAAAACACACGCATGCAAATTAACAGAAGATAAAAGAGCGGCCTTGCCAAATATAAGAAAACTGTATTAACCATTATTAATCCAATCAGAACATTGGTTTGTTTATTAGTGCAATGATTACTTATCTTGAGGCGGCATATCATTCTTCAGACTTAGGCGTTACTTCTTCCTAAGACCTAGACACGTAGAATTCTGTCAAAGCACCCTTATTTGCTGATTATAATCTATCTTAGGGATTAAAGCAATGGTGATCTTGTTAAACCCTAGCTCATGGAGTTTTACCCACTTACTGCTTAATGTCAATTCATACACTAGTATTCTACTAACCGAGTCTTTACCAATTAGTCGAGAACGTACTCGTTGATACCAAGGTCACCATATGGTCCAACTAAGCTCACTATCTAAGGGCAAAGATAGGTCGTTAATTGTGATCCTATTGGTCCAGATGTATAAATCACTATATGGAGAGCTATCCCGACATCTAGATTATTTGGTCCATATCACTAGATCCAGTTGAATGATAAGTCGCATACAAAAGCACGTAAACAAGTATATTGATAAACATAAACAAGCAATCAATGATAAATTAAGAAATCAAGATAAACAAACCAAACATTAAGATCTTCATAATAATGGCTAATACCCGAATGTATTAGCCTTCAAACGTCATAATTAATACAAAAGAAATGATTTAGCCACGGTAAACTAACCGAGTTAATGAATGATACCAAAAACTGAACGATTACAAGAGTATAAGAAATTACACGTTGTTTCCTATGGAATTAATCGCATTGCTCGACCTCTTCTGCTCTTTTTCTCCTCTGAAAATCAACTTTTATGGTTTAGGTATCGAGAATATAATTTAGCACACTTAAAACTCGTTTTTGAGTTTTCTATTTATAGGGTCTGGAATACGGTCGATACGGCGTATCCAAAGTCTTGGATATGGCGTATCAGGGTTTGGATACGCAGTATCAGGGGTTTCTTAGAGTATGGACCACGTTTGATATCTTTTAGAATATTTTATTTCCATATAGCTTGAATATGGCGTATTGCCTTCTTCTCGATACGACGTATTAGATCTTGTTCCCTTCGTGGTCTTTGGTGAGTGCAGGCACAGATACGCCGTATCTTCCTTGATGGATACGGCGTATTGGTTGTCAGAATAGTAATCTTCAAAATATCTTCGTTTAAGCTCCAGAATGCGTTCCTTTTAGTTAATCTTCACCAAGTACTTCATAATTACTGCAATTCTCAAATATAAACGATTAAGTAATAATTCTTTGCAATAATTACATAAAATGGGTTAATTACATGGGATAAATGATGCTATAAAATAGACGTTATTTGATGTCATCAAATATCCTCCCACTTGAATCCTACTTGTCCTCAAGTAGCTTTTAAAAGTTTATGTAAATGTATCCCTAAGGATTTTTCTGTTTAAGCATTTATTTGATCTATTACAAGTACACAACCAAACACCTCACGAAATAGGAAGATGAAAACACTCAAATCACTCAACTAATCTATGTGGTAACATGTAACTAATTCACTGAATTGCTCGGTCGTAACGAGTATTCTATCATAGGCTTGGCAAGGATACACATCTCCACCACTAGAGCTAAGGAGTAACAAGTTTATAAAGGTAAAATGGGTTTTTATTATAAAGCTTAGGGTTGATCATTCTATAATCTTTCACCAAAAGTACCACACCAACAAGGCAGCTGAAGCACACATACATGGCCGTAACGATAGAATAGACATGTGTGTTCGATCACATCCTCATTCGAGTTTACCAAGGGTTAGGATGAGAATGATATAGGGTAGGGATCTTTTACTTTCACCAAAGTATAATAACACAAGGGCAGCTGAGACATGTATACATGGCCGTAACGACAAAATAGACATGCATGCTCGTACACATCCTCATTCGTGCAAAACCCATGGTTAATAATTAGGAAAGGGAAATAAATTGTTGTTAAATAAAAATTACGAAACAAATAGACTAGGTCCAAGATATAAGTTGCTAGATACTTTTTTCCTGACCGTTACTATGATAAAGACACAACTATTTACAAACGTCTTGATCATTGATCAAAAACAACAACCAAAGTTGGCGTTCTCATAATGGTCAACTTCCCAATCATCCCATACTTTTCAAACTTTTAAAAGACAAGTGGCGATATCTACCACTTCATACAATACTCTACATCGTTGACTTATAAGACGTATCAATGAATAATCGATCCTTCATATAATTCTTTCGGTCTAAGCTTTTGTGAAACGATTATCATCAAACTTTCCTTTTCTTTTTTTTGTTGCGATTTTTTCTAATTTTTTTAATTTCTTTTTATTTTTTTATTTTTTTATTTTTTTCACTACACTATACTACAAAACTCGGTGTAATTTCACCATATTCAAGATCATATTAACTCCGGATAATTCCTTTAGCAATTCTTTATTCTTCGGACGTACCAATAATTGTGTTGATAGTAAAAATACATGAGTTTTGACTACTTTATACATTCCCATTTGCAATGTGCAAATTTCTTTCCAACCGTACCAAAGATAAAAAATTGACACAAGAATCGGGAAATACATACTTTACACTTTAAGCAACTAGCAACTGATAAATGGACATAATCTAACAGGGTAGGCTAAGGTGTAAAGGTGTAACGAAACAGATAGTTGGTGTAATTCCTAAAGGATTGGCTCTACGGTTTTTTCTAGGGGTATCTTACTCTTATGATGAGAGTAAACAAAGGGTTTATACGGGGATTTAACTAACCAGTGTAGTTAGTTAATAAAACAACATGTATAGGCTTTTTGGGTGTAATCCTAAAATTTTACCAATTTAAACAAGTTACTCCATCTAAATCTACTAATCACTATTGTGGTCTCGAATAGATATACCAAGCCAAGTTCTAAAGTCTACAACATCACCGACACACTCATATTTTGTGGAATTTGGTTAAACATTTAGAAACAGATAACGTTAAATCCTCATAATATCTAACAAGGGTTATTATATGCGGGTTATGTATCAAGTAATTTCACAAAAGTATGCTTGATTTTTTTTTTAAATTTGAGCATAATTTAAGCATTTAATTGTGAAAAATAAGATAAGTATCATTCTAATTCCCACCCCCCACTTGAATTATACAATGTCCTCATTGTATAGATAAAACATTAAAAACGAGAATTTAAAAGAATTACAATGAGAAACTCCCCTGATATTTTGCTCGGTAGATTCTCCATGTTAAGTTTATGAGCAAGAATCTATTGAACAGCCGTCTTGAAGTTTTAAGACTCCAACACTTCAAAATTTCCAGATCGTAGATTCTCCACCAACATTGTCGATTTCTTTTCTTTTAGCGAGGTCTTGTGCAAATTATAGGGAAAACAATGCATTCCTATCTTGATACCTATGGTTAATTTAAACTAAACTAAATACTAAATACGGGTCAGTCTATTGAATACGTCGTATCATGTGCATGAATACGCCATATTGACAGAACTGACTATAATGTTTAAAGTGCATAAAAATAAAGGACTGATAACGTCCTGACAATCAATACGCCATATGGTGTAGAGCAGATATGTCGTATTAATGTCTGGGAAGACAGACTCAATAAAAATAAATAACAATCTGGGTTGTTTCCCGTGAAGCACTTTTGTTTACAGCTAAGTCTTTAAGTTAGACTTTTTTCTTTCCTTCATCTACGTTGTGTCTTGTTCAAACTCTACTACTTCTTTATCTTCTACATCAGTATGTTCATCATGGTACTTCTTTAACCTTTGTCTGTTGACTTTGAAGCTGATTCTGTTTCTATCGAGGATCCCTATGGTTCCATACAGATACACAGCCTTTACCACATTTGGCCCGTACCACCTTGATTTGAGCTTACCCGGATGCATCTTAAATCTAGAGTTAAATAGAAATACCTTGTCTCCCACTTTGAATTTATTATCCCCACGAAGCCTAGAGTAGTGCCATCTCTTAGTTCTTTCCTTGTAGATCCTGGTGTTTTTGTATGCTCCATCTCTCAATTCCATAAATTCATTAAGTTTCATGAAACGGTTCTTTGCTGCAGCTGTGAGATCCATATTACATTGTTTTAGTGCCTAATATGCTTTATGTTTGACCTCTACTGGCAAGTGACAATCTTTTCCTGAAGGACCTTTATATTATTAGATTGATGACCTTATCGTGTCGGGTGGCCGATCGGAAAACCAGCCAACCACCACCATGGTAGCTAGTGAGAGAAAGTAGAGAGATGGATGAAAGAAAACTTGTAATTTATTAGATTAGAAAGAGAAAGAGAAAAATACCAAATGCACTTTCACCAACCCCTCATGGACAGACATGAGGGGTATTTATAGCCTAACACAAAGCTATATATCCCATTCTTACAATAGTAGTCCCTGCGTAAAGCAATTGGTCTATAGCTAATACAATTTACGTGTAAGACGCCAGCTTCACTAAAATAGTGAGGCTAACAATCTCCCTCTAAGATGGTGTCACACGTGAATTGCTTACAATGTTTCCTACAAGAAAAAATAAATCAAAATGATAAGAATGAAGTTCAACATTCCTTGAGATTGTCTTCAATGACCTTGATCTACTTGAATGCTCCAGCTTTTATTTCTTCATCTTGCTGACGAACACATTGTAAACATACTACTGAGGATGACATAGAAGTTTTCTCTACCAAAGATCCCGGTCTTAATTGGATTTCTGCTCATAACTTCAAGGCACGTCTTCAAAAACTTTCTTCATACGCTTCTGGTCATTTCGAAGTTTCTGAATTAGCTGCATGTCTTGAAAAAACTTCATTTTCCTGCACTTCTGGTCATGTTGAAGTTTTCTAGAATCTACTTTTCACTTGTCATCCTTGAAGTTCCTTATCCGAATACTTTGGCTTTGATATGAATTATGTTCTGAACTTCGTGTGCAGTATCTAGTTGAGTTTTTACTCCTTCTCAACTAGTAGGCTCTTTTTCTTCATCTCCCTCCCAAACAGACACCCTTAAGACTAATTAAGAATCAATGCAGAAATCTTCTTAAGGATCTCCTTTCTCATTTAGGATACACTATTGGAGGGGATGATATCATCAACATCATCTCACTTAGGAAGCATTCCAGTCTTGTTTGAATTCAGCCCAAAGTACACATTTTATCCCTTTTTCAAAGTCGAAACCGTAGCACCAAAATCAATCAAGACTCGGAAATGCACTTTTCTCCCTCTATGAAAGTGCAGATATGAATTGCTACACCAAAGTCAATTAAGTCCTGAGTGTACGCAATTTATCCCTCTATGTAGTCTAAACGATAACATCAAAGTCAATTAAGTCCTGGATGTACCCATTTAAATTGTTTCGCCAAAGTCAACTAAGTCCCGAGTGAAAGCAATTTATCCCGCTATGTAGTCAAAACTGTAACATCAAAATGGTAACATAAAAAATAAACTAAGTACCAGATGTATACATTTCTCCCTCTAAGATGATGACTAACTGAGGAATCATCCTACACATGTGTACATCATATGCCAACTGAATTGCTTACTTAGCTACATATACCCGTGATTGCATAAGCAATAGTCTATGAGAAGATGTCGGTACTAACTTTACAAATCTCTCTTGATCAATCCGAACTAAATCCCCTTATCTATTCTATCGGATAATATTAATGACCACTGGTTGAACCATAATCCTTTACTAGTAACTTAATCTTGTACTATCTGTGTGACGAAAGAACAACATAGAGGAAAATCTCTGAGTATCATATACTCACCCAAAAGTATACAAAAAGAATACATCACCACTTGAAATCTCCTTAACAACATGAGACACTGAGTACTATAATGTAACTCCTTAAAGTGATAGCTACTTTGTGGGTATAGGGAGAAAGAATCACAAAAGCAACTAGATATCCATGTCTTCATCGCTAACACAAGTTATCTTCGTTGTAGAGAAAGAAAGAACCAAAGACCAAATAAGTACACTCCCCGTGAAAGTTTACTTCAATCCTAAATAAGTAACATCGTACTGTAACCCCGTAGTCATTAAAGTTTAATAATAGCCGTTATGAACGAAGGTGAATTTTGATAAGGATCGTTTTTACTATAATGTATTGTGTTTGTTGTGTTGTTGACCATATTTTTGATATGATTGTTAATGGATATCGGGCTCAATATATAGAACATAAGCATAGCCCGTCCAAGTAGTAAACCCGGTCTTGTACACATTACCCGACATGATAGTGTTTTAGTACTCGTCTTAATCCGCTAACACAAGCCCAAAACAATTAATACTCGGATCCAACTGAGTTACCATCAACCAACCCATAACAATCAAAACAAATTTAATTTCTTCAAACGCGTCCTAGTGTTAAAACAATATACACAGCCCAAGCAATGACAAAGAAAAATCTGGCCCATTACCAATTTAAGCTCGGCCTATTCTTTTTTGTTGAAAAACCCAGTTTGCCAAATGAACCATACCAGCCCAACTCCATAATAATCATAACCGGCCCATTCTTAATAACCCTAGAGATTAGGGATTAGAAATAACAAGCACACATCACAACCCTAATATTTCTCATAGTTAACCTAATCTCACTCCACAATCCACCCCCTATCATTTATCCAGTTGTTGTCATAAGAAAATTTGAGACTCATTTTTCTCTCATGACCTTCTGTAAAATCGAAGCCCTAATCCCAGACCTCATTAAACCATAACCCACGAGTATAAGTAGCAGAATCACCTATCTAACTGTCTCAATGCACTCGTTAAGGACCATACAAGTAGAAGCCAATCATTCTTAGTTTGTCATCAAGGTCTCTAAGGAGGTCTCGGGTAGGTTTATTTCATTTTGAGTTTTGAACGAACAAAACAAGGTTAGAGGATAACAGATTTGTTATTAGACTATCCTTATTTTCATAAATCAATAAGAAGTCATCTTTCAGATCTATGAAGAGATTGGTTTCGTGTTATTGATCGATAAGGTCTTGCAATTAATTGCCACACACGAAAACAAGAACTGAGATCATGTCTTTGATTTTTTTTTATTTTGATTTGAGTCTTGATGGTGATTTGGAGATAGGATAAGATTAGATTGTTGATGGAGATATGTGAAAATAAGTTTAGGTTTAGATGTGAATTTGGATTTGTTGGTTGTAATTTATGGGATGGTTGAATGACGTTGGTTGGTGTTATTGTAGGCTATGGGTGTATGGATGTTTGTAAAGGTATTGTTAATGGTTTGAGTCTTGATTCGAGTCTGTCTTTCTTTTCTCTTAGACCTTGACTCAGTTGTGACCGATTTGGCTGACTCAGTTGAGTCATGGTTGAGTGATTAATTCGCCTTTGGTATAGGATTAATTCGCCTCTACAGGTGGACTAATTCGCCTCTTGTATGTGGATTAATTCGCCTCTTGCAGGTGGATTAATTCGCCTCTTGTATGTGGATTAATTCGCCTCCTTCTAGTGGATTAATTTGCCTTGTACAGTTTTTTGTCATTTTGCAAAAAAACCAAAAAACTGTCCTTGACAGCAAAACTTTTGGATCTGAGACTTTTTTCTAACCAGGACCAAAAAAATAAGCTTCAAACACAGTTTAGCCCCAATAAGATAGAAATAGCCAGAAATAAGGTGTGACAGAAATCACCAGATAATCTATTGATAAGTTTAGGGAAAAATAAAGAGACCCCAAAAAAACTTATCAAAAAAATAGAAAGAAGCTGTTATAAAGCAGATTTATGCAACAACACATAATGAGAAGCAGTTTGTGGCTTTTTCCCATAACATAGGCCCACAAAAATAAGTTGTTATAAGCCAGAAATAAGCAGATAACCACGAAACAAACACACACAATACAAAACACGGGCAGATCTGTTTTGTAAAAAAAACATACGAAACCAATATTACCATAAGATACAAATAAGCTAATAAACTTGAGCTCGTGATACCAATTGAAGGACCTTTATATTATTAGATTGATGACCTTATGGTGTCGGGTAGCCGACCGAAAAACCAACCAACCACCACCATGGTGGCTAGTGAGAGAAAGTAGAGAGAGGGATGAAAGAAAACTTGTAATTTATTAGATTAGAAAGAGAAAGAGAAAAATACAAAATGAACTTTCACCAACCCCTCATGGAGAGACATGATAACGCCTAAATTATACATGTTTTCGGCGACGTTATTTATATATATTTGATCATTTCTCATAAACTTTTGATACTTAATCAAGTATATTTGCTATTATATGTTCTAGGTACGTGTCGTGGGAGAATACGAAAGATTACACGAAGATTTGAAGCTTAAACGAAGAAATAACTCAAGTTAATGATCTCCCGACACCTGTTCACTGTTTTGGCCATAACTCGGTCATACGAACTCCGTTTTAGTTGGTTCAAATGGCCACGTGAAGGGAATTCAATTTTTTACAACCTTGAAAAAGGCCAAGTGCTGAAGTTGTAGAAAGTGCGGTGGTTTTACCCAAAGTGCGGGGCACTTTTGAGTCTGTGAGAAAATTAAAGGCAATTAAATGCTAAGTGCATTAACACCCGATGTGCGGCGCACAAATAAGTTTGTGCGGCGCACTTTGGCCCCCGAAAAGCCTATAAATACCCTCCTTGGCTCCCTCATTTCATACATTCTCACACACAAACTCCCACTTCATTATAAGACTTAGAAGAGGTGTTTTTGGTGATAGAGGCTTAAAAAAACTCTTGATCCAAACCGCCTTTGGTAATATAATCATCTCACCAAAGTAGAATCAAAACTAGAAGTGTTCTTGGGGAATTTGGAGTGAATTTGCTTGTAGTTCATCCATTTCCAGGTTTTAATCCATCTAAGGAGGTGTTAGTAAAGTGTAATTCGAATCTATAAGCGATTGTGACAGAATTGTTCATAGTTTCCAGGTTTTGCTTTGAATATAATAAAGTGTTCTTGTGAAATTATTGTGAAATCACCATCATTTGCTCTTGGATTTTGGTATAATCTTGTTTATCTCATGTTTATCCTTTCTGAATCTGAAATATTATAAATTTGTTGTAATTTCATAAAAGTTTTTTTTTACTTCTTAGATCATATGAGTAGTCGTTCTATTTTTGTTTGGGCATTATGTTAGTCTATTGATATGGGAAAAGCGTTTGAGGTATATGTTTTAATTGAATTGTACCAGAACATATATTAATATCAAGAATATAGCCGCAGAAGAGGTTCTTTTATATATTTTTTTAGTATATAATTTTTTATATAAAAATAAAAAAAATTAATTAAATTATAAAAATCAATTACCACTAAATATATTATTATTATATAACTTATTAAAAAGGTCCGAAAGGAGTTTGCGTTGTTTGATAAACGATAGAAATCACCGTTATATGTTTATGTCCGAAAAACGGATTTTGTAAATTCTGAATATTTACTTATAACATGATCCTAAACACTAAAAATTAAGCAGAAAAAAGATAAAAGAAAAGCTTCATCTTTCATTAGATGATCATTGCCTAATACAATAACATACTCTTGTAAATCATTTCTCTATGATACTTTCTTTTCCAATATTTGATATGCCACAAATTGTAATATATGATCTGACAATCATTTAGCCTATAGCACCTTAATTACAAACTGGAAAACTTCAATTCCATGACATGACCTGGACTTAACGCTAAAGCAATACTATACACAACGGTATACTTCCCAATTTGGTATTATTTTAGCTAAAAATTTCGGTATTTCTAGTATTAAGAATTTAAAGTATATGCAAAACACACAATCAAGTATTTTGGCGCCTTTGCCACACGGGGAATTGTTTAATAGTGTTAATATTATGTTGCTTATTTTTGGTCTCAAATTTTGTTTCACTAAATATTTCAAACTCAGCCATATTATAGAAATTTTACCGTTTTCTGGCAAACGAACCCAAAAAATCGTTTTTTCTTCAGGATGTACCGCACATCCTAAAGTGTGCACCGCATTTTTCCTGAAAAACCCAAAGGAAGCCGCACTTTAAACCCAAGTACCGTGCACATTTCTACAAATTTCCGATAAACAAATCATTCTTTTCAAAAACCAAAACTAAAACTCACCCAACTTGCTAGTACTTAGGCTCATATAATCATTTAAATTGTATTTTATCTGATTATAGCCTTATGTTTATTTGTAATAAGACTAGTTTTTAATATTCTATAACGAACAAAACATAAAATTTCCAGAAAGCCGTGTCCTAAATACGTGTACCTATCCAAAAAAAAATCTTTTATTATTTATTCCTTATTTGCTATAATATTAATTAAATAATATATGAGATATATATATAAAAGTATTCTAATATTATATTATATTATAAATATAATATAGTATATATATATCTATCTATTATTAATAAAAAATATAAAGTCTATGAAAAATCCAAAATTATAAAAAAAATCATTAAATACATTTAATTTATTTTGAACATATAATCATATACGCTTAATCTATATATAAAAATGTCTCTTTGCAAAATGCTTAATGTTTGTATAAATCCCCTAATCTTACGAATAAACAACTAGTACATCTAATAAATAATAATTAAAAATTTAATAACAAGACTTGTGTAAATTTAAAATTTTCAAAAAAATACATTCGATCGAATATGTGAAGTTTTTATTGTGAAATTGAAGAAAGTCATAAACTTACTTTACTCATCATTTCCTCCGGTTACAACATGTCGTCATACAATATAACCTTATATTAGTGTCAAAAGCCCTAAATAATTACTTCGCGATCCAGAGATCAACCGCATGTTGAGAAAGTCTAAGACTTGATATCCTAAACTCCTAATTCATGCCATGTTCAAATCTAGTAGATGACAACTTTTGATCCATCAATATACTCACTTAGAAAAATGTATCAGGAAAATAATTTATCGATGGTTGAAACTGTGGCCGAACTCCGCATGACCACACCGTGAAGTTCTCATCAATCTGTGACAAGTTCAAGATAACGTGAAAACTCAAACCGAGGATCCGAAAGCTTTATATTTCCCTATTCCTTTTTGCGATCTAATCTACATTTGGGCTATTAGGTAAAGTATATTGTTTATCAGCTAAAACCTGTATTAAATAACTTAATGAAAGAGTCTATAACATCGTGGAAACATGTAGAAAAAAAGCTTTTATGAAACAAATTAGTATTTCACCTCGCGTTGTTTAAGAAAAAAAAAAAAAACCGTCCTATTTCCATGAAATTCTGAAATTTCTCTCAAAACAAAGTGTGATAAGGCTAACCGACAAAGCTTCTTAACGACTACAAGAGCATGCTTGCGAAAATGGATCATGGGCATGCGGTCTGAACTCATAAGATTAATATTCCAATATTTTATCATGGTCTAAGACGCCCCACTAAAGGAATCCTGGACAGAACTGCTAGAGGAATCATCCTCTACAAAAGCCCGAATCAAGCTTTCCCATTATCTCTAGACTAAAGTCCTTTTCAAACTTGATTGGCCCTTTATATCTAAAAACGAACATCATTAAAAATCTGTTGCTTTCGCCGATGGAAGTAATAGTGATGTTGATAATTCTCGATTAATGGAAAAATTAGAATCTTTAACAATAAAAATGGATTCTCATATTATAAGCTTAAAAGAAGAGATGCATAAGAAGCCGTAAATAAACAAATATCAATCAAGACCTATAAAAGATAACCTACTCTGTATAAAAACCGTATGAACGATGACACACCGATGTGTGAACGTCATGAAGAAAATTACATCCAATCTGAAGGTTATCAAAACCGAAATTCTCAGGATTCGTATCTTCACCAATCCCATCATGATTCCAAGAAATCGCTCACAGAATTAAACAATGATGTGAAAAATGATCTCGAAGATTTCAAAAGATGTATCCGTAGCATGAGAACTATTCATTGGAAACTTTTTGCCAGAGACGATGGTAAAACCACCGGTGTTTTACCTAACAAAGAGTCTAAAATCGTCAACCAAGAACCTCAATCTAAAACTAATCTCGAAAAATCAATCACTAAATTCTTGGATGATAAAAGAGTGATAAATATGTTTTTCAAGAACAATGTTAACGATATGATTATAAAGATGAAGCAAAACGAAAATAATTTCCTAACCAAAATTAAAGACATGGAAAGAAGAATAAATGAGTGGTCAAAATCTCAAAACGTATCTTCAGAACAAACCGATAGGACTGACCCTCCTCCTCCTCCTCAAGCTCACACTGAGCAAGTGAATGCCGTATTCATCGGGAGTGAAAAGTCCTATGATTCTCCAAAAATTCCAAAAGATCCACCACCTCCTATCATCGTTAATAATAAAAGCGACAATGGTAAACCTATTAAAACATCAAAAAGGGGATACTATGTGGTAAAATCAAATGAATATCCATACCGTGAGTACATTCCAAAAATACCATACCCTAAACGTTTAAATATGGATCATTCCCACTTGAACCGTATTATCAAGATATCCTGAATCAAGTTAAGTAAAATAATAATAATAGTAGTAATAGTTAATAATAATAATAAACCTATAAAAACTAGAACTAATATATATATATATATATATATATATATATATATACTAAAAACTTTGCAGTTTTTAAGTATGTCACGCATTCAGCCGGTGTGTTTCTTACCTTGATTATTGTACCCAAAAAGATATATAACGAACTTTGTGGGTGTGTTCACTGGAAACCCTCATGAGACTATAACTCGTCCACTCGGGACATCGAGGGCTTAAACGGCTTGTTTCATACACTAAATGCAACCATGATGCCTACGAAAGTGTGCTTTAGTATTTAATGTTTTTCTTGTAGTTGTGTTTGTTTTGCAGATTAAATAAAACAGGTGGAGGTTGGATTGGTAGTTGGCATTTTACACTTGGAAACTTATATATTTGGATTATTATATTATATGTGGTAGAATACACATTCTTGGCGCTTCGTTTTGTGCCATATCCTTCAAAATTCAACCAAGAACTTATGAGCCCGGGAAGTATTGTTTTCCCTTAATTTTTCCCTATTTTATCTTAATTATCAATTCTCACATTGAGGGCAATGTTCAACTTAAGTGTGGAAGGGTAGCAAATAGGAAAAATTAATCATGTCCCTCCATGTTTGCCCTGCAAAAATTTTCAAACTTTCAACTAATATTTTCTGGAAAATCTAAAAATTTAAAAAAAATTATATATTGCTTTTCCAAAAACTTAAGAAATGCATACGCTTAGTAAGGCAAATCCAACCGGATTGACATTTTAACTAGCACAAAATCAACCCACTTAAATTGTAAGGTTCGCCTCTAGATCTTAAGGAATTCGGGTATCCATCTTTGATACAAGATAATTTTTGCCTTTAGCTTGTTCGAGTTAGGGTTGAATGCAGTCATATGTGTCTATTCCGTCGTTACAGATGTGTACGTATGGTCTTTGTCGCTTTTTCTGGAACATTGGTATTGGTATAAAGTTATATGAGTGGGCCGGTAATTTAGAAGCTCCAAAACTTGTGCTTGATCATCATTTAGTAGACCGCAGTGAGGTTAATTTATAGACAAAGTTGTATGATAAGAGGTGAAATAAATCCCTATGTAATCATGTATCTGTATCACTCGCTTTTAGTATTAAGATCCCCAAAGTATCCCAAGAGCAAGAAAAAATGTGCACGTTTAAGAAGAAGTTTTGTGCAGCCTTATTAGCGCAGTATCTGGAATGAAAAGAATTTGAAAAAGAAAAGAAAAGAGAAAAGAAAAAAAATAATAAAGTTTAAAGTATAAGGCAAAGTTCTGGCACATGAATCAAGTATCTGCTATTCACCCTCATCAATATCACGTTTTTCCTCTTTGAGATTTTTGTCTAGGTTGCTCACGCGCAAGGGCCAAGTTTATATGTCTAGTGCAAGAACATGGAAGCGACCAGATTATGTCCTTGCAATTGGATGACTTCACAAATATAAACACCCTATCCGATGACCGTGTGAATTTAAAAACAAACACATTCCCTGTTAAGGATCGCTCTATTAAATGTCTAATGCCTAGAAAAGGTTATAAAAGTTGTAAACACTATGTTAATGCTAAAATGATTTTTTTCTACACGTCACGATAAATGATCTTATTTTCTTGCTTTAATTACTTGAGGGTAAGCAATAGCTAAGTCTGGAGGGATTTGATAACGCCTAAATTATACATGTTTTCGGCGGCATTATTTATATATATTTGATCATTTTTGTTGAACTCTTGGTACTTAATCAAGTATATTTGCTATTATATGTTCTAGGTACGTGTCGTGGAAGAATACAGAAGATTGCACGAAGATTTGAAGCTTAAACGAAGAAATAACTCAAGTTAATGATCTCCCGACACCTATTCACTGTTTTGGCCATAACTCGATCATACGAACTCCGTTTTAGTTGGTTCAAGCGGCCACGCGAAAAGAGTTGGATTTTCTACAACCTTAAATAAGGCCAAGTGCTAAAGTTGCAGAAAGTGCAGTGGTTTTACCCAAAGTGCGGCGCACTTTTGAGTCTGTGAGAAAATTAAAGGCAATTAAATGCTAAGTGCATTAACACCCGATGTGCGGCGCATAAATAAGTTTGTGCAGCGCACTTTGGCCCTGAAAAGCCTATAAATACCCTCCTTGGCTCTCTCATTTCATACATTCTCACACACAAACTCCCACTTCATTTATAACACTTAGAAGAGGTGTTTTTGGTGATAGAGGCTTAAAAAAACTCTTGATCCAAACCACCTTTGGTAATACAATCATCTCACCAAAGTAGAATCAAAGCTAGAAGTGTTCTTAGGGAATTTGGAGTGAATTTGCTTGTAGTTCATCCATTTCCATGTTTTAATCCATCTAAGGAGGTGTTAGTAAAGTGTAATTCGAATCTATAAGCGATTGTGACAGAATTGTTCATAGTTTCCAGGTTTTGCTTTGAATATAATAAAGTGTTCTTGTGAAATTATTGTGAAATCACCATCATTTGCTCTTGGATTTTGGTATAATCTTGTTTATCTTTTGAATATGATTATTATTGAATTGTTTGAGTTCATAATGTTTTTTGTTACTTCTTTGATCATGGAGTAGCCGTTCTATGTTTGTTTGGGAATTATGTGATCTTTGATATGGAGCGTTTGGATATGTGTTTATTGAATTGGTAAAACATATTTTATACAAGAATATAGGCCGAAAGGATTATCTTTTATATTGTGTTAATCAATTGTACTAAAATAATGGTTTTATAATAACTTATAAAGGCGAAAGAATTTATTGTTATTAATCGCTATAATTACTCGTTATATTAAAGGGCGAAAGATTTATAACTTGTGAAACATTTACTTATAAACACTATCCTAAGCACTTTATTGTCTTGGTGATCATTGCCTAAACAAAGATACGTTAATCATTTGCTTGATTTGCTTTCTTTCTAATATTCGATATATGCCCAATTTGGTTAATTTGATCTGTGACAATCATTTTAGCCTTAGCACTGATAGCAGTTTTACGTACCTATAAAATATATAATAATAATACTACTTAGGTAAATTCCAACTATTCACCTTTAACCAAGGTAAAAAGTCAAGACTTACAAAAATAATATAAAAAATAAATAATATACGTATGTTACCGGATAAGTATGATCACCCGGTCGTTTCCCAACGACTAGTGAAATTGGAAACCACGTTTAAGCTGGATTCTGATTTAATAAAGCAAGAAATTTTTTGATAATCTATATCTCCTAAATAAAAGCAATTTAACAACTCACCAATACGATAAAAAACAAAAAATTAATAAAACGCGACCAATAAGAAAATAAATCTAAAATTAAACCTAAAAATGCAAACTAAATTTCTAAACCTAAGAAAGGACCAAAAGAAAATTTAAGGAAAAAGAAAAACAATATTTTTTAATTTTTTTTTAATTTTATTATGAATTTTAAAACTAAATTTAATCTAATTAAATCCTAAAAAATAGATAATTTAAGTTCTAAAATTTTGGGAAAAATGATTTTTAACTTAGAAAAGTCTAAAATATTATAAACAAAGAAAACTATTTTAACTATTATTATTAATAAAATCCAATTTTAAAATTTAAAAATAAAAGCTCAAAAATGAAATTTAAGCACTAAAAAGTGGTAAAAATATTTTTCTAGATGTAAACCTAGAAGCTATTTTTTTTATAAAACAAAAAACGCATTTTTTTGTTTTTTTCTGAACTTTTTTTCTATTTTTTAATGTATTTTATACAATTTTAAACCTTCGAAAATGAATAATAAATAAAAAAAGATGAAAAATTATGAAAAATATCAGGAAAAGTCCTTAACCTAGCAGATTATAATAAAATAAGAAAAACTAATTACATTAATGATAAGCCCTCAAATAGCTTATAAAGCTACGGCTTATTATGGAAAAAGGAAAGTTAAACGTGTATAAAGACTAAGTGGTGCAAGATATGGATGGATGAGCTATTGTAGCAAACTGGTTAAGTCATTGGTGTTGTATGAGTGAGGTCGTGGGTTCGAGTGTGGTGGTAACCCCTTTTTGCTATTTTTTTTATTTTTATAAAAACTAAACTATTAGGGACCTTAATGGGACATGAAAATAAGTTAATTTAACATAAGGAACATAAGCTAAAATTGACTAATAAGCCCCAAAATAGCTTATTAATAAGCTGTCACAGAAACTAGGTGTTTGGGCTTGGTTTCACCTAAAAGCTTGTAACAAGCTTGAATTAAGCTCAAAATGGAAAAGGAAAAGTGTACTAGAAAGCTTATGATGATGCTTAATCTATAAATGAAGAGAAATCTAAGCTTGAAGTGCTTTTAAGCTACTGAAATTACTCATGCCCTTAACAAACTCAGAAATACAGCAAAGTAACTCAAAATCCAAATAAGCTAGAAACCTTAAAAAGCTAAACTAGACTATAAGCTCCTCAAAACTAGTTAAGCTACTTATAATCTATCTATTTAAGCTATAAAAACTATTATCTTAAGCTAAAATTAAGATTTAGCAATCTACTTAATTGACCTACTTTTTTTGGCTTTTATAGTTTTTGTGACTTTGACAGCTAATTTAAACTAGGGAAATAAGCTAGAAAATGTAATCTAAGACTTATTCTATATTAAGCTATAACTAGACTTAATATTACTTGAATATATGTAGGTCCTTATTAACAGGATCTGAATGAGCCTTACACGACTTATAGTCCTTTAGATAAATCCAAAGAAACTATGAGAGACAATAACCGTGAATACAAATATTGATGCGGAATATCAATATCTATACCAAGATGAACACAAGAACGATATACTAGAAATACTATTACTATTACTATTTGATTGCAAATGCTCAATCAACCGATATCTTTTACAATGCTATTCTATGTTCCTTTTATAAGCTTAAGGAACCCTAAACGCGTTAAGAGATAATGCTTATCTCTTCCTAGATTAACGCTAAGAGATAACTATTACTATAATTACAACCAGACTTAACTATTTGACAAAACAGTATTAACTTTAATACTGCCAGACCTAAGTTAAAGCTGGCAGACTTAACTTGCTCTACCAGACTTAACTTCTATTACTAACAGTACTAACTATCCTTATCAGTACTAACTATAACTAACAGACTTAACATTAATACTAACAGTATTAAGTCCGTTTACAATATTTTTCCTAACAATCCTCCCCTAACTTGATCTTCATCCATGAACTTCAAGTTTCTTCAAAAACAGTCTTGATCTTTAAATACTTTAAGCTTCACCTTGAACTTTAGAGGATTATCTTGAACTTCTGTCTTCAAAATAATATGTCTATGTCTTCAAATCTTGACAGCAACTAGTCTTCATAGCACTCCAATCTTGACTGCAAAAAATATAGTTTTTGGCAAACTACCAGCCATAAACGGATTTGTTGTGTCTTTACCATGAGCCGTTTGCTATGGACTAGTCAATGTTTAGGTTTGTAAGACCATGGTACATTGATAACCATGGGGTATTATGGTGAATGGGACGTGGGTCGATGACCCGGTTCAGGTGAAACGTGAATTCTTTGAACATTTTCGGGGTAGGTTCGATAAACCATCAGTGAATCGAGCGTGTATTGATACCCCTTTTCCTGTCTCCCTATCGATTGATCAAAAAGAGGATATAGAACGCATGATTTCTAAAGAGGAGGTTAAAAGGGATGTGTGGGATTTCGGCGTTGATAAGTCTCCGGGTCCGGATGGTTTTCATTTAGCTTTACCGTCATTTTATGGCCAGTGATTGACGAAGGACGTGTTTGAGGCAGTATGTCTATTTCTACATGTAGGTGAAATACCGAATGGATGTAACTTGAACTATAGTTGCTTAGATTCCTAAAATCCTTGATGCCAACAGGTTAAGGAAATTCCGTCCTATAAGGTTTGATCGGGAGCTTATACAAGATTATTGCTAAAATCTTGGCGAACCGATTAGTTGGTGTGCTTGGTGATCTTGTCAATGAGGTTCAATCAGCTTTTGTGGCGGACAGACAAATCCTAGACGGTCCATTTATTCTTGATGAGGTTCTTCAATGGTGTCGTAGGAAGAAAAAATACGCCTTATTTTTAAAGTTGATTTTGAGAAAAGATTTGATTCGGTCCGCTGGGATTTCGTGGATGATGTGTTAAATAAATTTGGTTTCGGTGAAAGATGGAGGACTTGGATTCAAAGTTGTCTTAGATCATCCAGGGGGTCCATTCTTGTCAACGGTAGTCCTACGGAGGAATTTCAATTTTTTAGAGGTCTTAAACAAGGTGATCCTTTATCCCCTTTTTTATTCATTCTTATTATGGAGAGCTTGCATATTTCTTTTCAACGTGTGGTAGATGCGGGTTTGTTTACCGGGAGGAAAATTTCCAAAATGAATACCATGGTGAATTGTCTCATTTTTATGCGGATGATGCAATCTTTCTTGGCCAATGGAGTGAGCTCAATATCGATTCGTTAGTTCGAGTTTTGGATTGTTTTTTCCGGGCTTCTGGTCTTCGTATTAACATGTGTAAGAGTAAGATTATGGGTGTTAACGTTGAAGATGGGATGGTTAAAAACGCGGCTTCTAAACTTGGGTGTCTTGTCCTTAAGACTCCATTCACTTATTTGGGTACGAAAGTTGGGGGAAATATGTCAAGGAAGCAAGCTTGGAAAGAAGTGGTGGACAAGGTGTTATCTCGTCTTTCTAGATGGAAGATGAAACTCCTTTCAATCGGAGGCAGACTCACTCTTCTTAAGTCCGTGTTAGGATCTATGCCAATCTTCCATATGTCCATTTTTAAGGTTCCCTCGAGTATTCTTAAATCTCTTGAATCTATTCGTAGTCGGTTCTTTAATGGCCAGGATCCGAAGAGTAACAAAGCTTCTTGGGTAAAGTGGAACAAGGTCCTAACTCCGAAGGATAAAGGGGGTTTAGGGGTTTCAAGCTTGTTTGCCCTTTAATAGAGGTCTCATGCTCAAGTGGGTTTGGCGGTTCTATTCTCAGAAATGTTCCTTATGGACTAAAGTGATTAAGGCTATTTATGGGGAGGACGGGAATTTGAACAAGGATGTTTCTGGTGGAGTTCGAACCTGCTGGACATCGATAGTTCACGAAGTAAGGGTGTTACAAGGTCGGGGTATTAATGTTGCAGATTACATCCGATTGAAGCTGGGGAATGGGGAGAACACGCGGGCTGCTCGACAATTGTAAAAGCGGTGTCAACAAAGAGCTGTTCTCCACGTAGTTCGCTCTTGAAGTTGAAAAAGAATGCTACTGTTATTCGAAATTGAAATGCATCAGAGTTTAGATAAGTCCCCCCATATTCGAAGAAAAGCCGAGAAGTGGAATGAAAGAGATGCAACTTAACTCTTTGGCTGAGATTTCTCGGATGACTACTCTCGTGCCTTGCGAAGATCGTTACGTTTGGACGTTAGAAAGTGATGGGGTCTTTTCAGTGGCTTCAATTCGAAAGGAGATTGATGGGAATCGGTTTCAGGATGTTAGTTTGCCGACTAGGTGGGTTAAATCCGTGCCAATCAAGGTGAATATCATAGCTTGGAAAGTCAAATCTAACGCGCTCCCAACGCGTTTTAATATCTCTCGTCGTGGAATGGATATTGATTCGATTGTTTGTCCCATTTGTAATGCCGGTGTGGAATCGACAAACCATATTTTCTTTCAATGCGTTGTAGTGAGACAGATTATGCGTAAGATATCTTCTTGGTGGAATATCGACTATTCGGATGTGAATTCTTACGAGGAATGACAAGTTTGGTTGGTTTCTATTCGGATTCAATCCAAACTCAAAGCGTTTCTTGAGGTAAAACTATGTTTGTGGTGGTATATGTGGAACTTTCGCAACAAGCTTTGTTTAGATAAGAAGATCCTGAAAATGGCGTTTGATATTTAATAATTTAGTTCTAGTTTCTTTTATTGGTGTAAATTCAGATGTAAAGCGTCGTTCAAGTGGGACGATTGGCTTAAGAACCCTTATATTGTTCTTGTTTGATCTAGCTCCTTGCTAGTGTTTTAATAAATCGTCGTTCAAAAAAAACAACCAGTGAAAGCACGAAGTACGAAGACAACTCAATTACATACTTGTCCTTACGCCCTAGAGTATTTGAAGACCTTGGCAATATTTTGGCATAGCTTTTGCGTCATAGGAACATATACGCGTTACGTACTTACGTCGTAAAGAAATAAAGACAACCAAGGAAATCCATGAATACTTCACGCGGAGAGCTAAGTTAAGCCACATACGACCGTAGAATGAGTAGATGAAGGCAAAAACCTATAAAGAAAACCGTAAACTCGTCCATTATGCGTACATTCTTCGAGAGGCAGATCTAGGGTTTTACAAAGGACGAATTTCACGAGTTTCAAGCTGCTTTCCAATAGAAAAGAAGACACACGATCCATCCACATCATTAGCTTAAAAGTGGATTAATTATCGAACACTATGTTTATCATTGACATTGATATTTCCACTAATTTTGAATTATCAACTATTAGTTTCGGCTAAACAAATATAATATCCTTGTCGCCGGGGAAAACCCACTAAACGACAAAAACCTATCCGACGTGGCACTAATTGTGGTAGACTTTTCGGTCAAATTTTACCAAAAGTTTCCCCGAGGACATGTCGCCGGGGAAACTTTGGTCAAAGTTTGACCAAATTTAGTCTTTAAATATGTTGGCGATAAGTTTTCCCGCTTCATTTTCTCCAGCGACATGTCTCTGGGGAAACATTTGACCACATTTGACCGTAGTTAACGAGCATCATTAGTGGTAACAGTATGGGGGTGACGGAAAAAAATCTGGAAAACAGCTGTTATGCAGCAGCATTTAGCTGGGAGCCGGTGACATGTCGCCGGGGAAAGTGCGACATGTCACTGGGGAAAGTGTTTCCCCAGTCAACAAAGTCAAACTGGGTAATACTTTCCTCGGCGACATGTCGTCAGGGAAACTTTTGACTATATTTATTAGTTAATTAATTAATTAAGAGTAAACTGCAAAAATCATACCTGTGTTTTGTAGTTTGTGCACTAATCATCCCTAGCCGAATCTATTGGCACTAATCATCCCTGATGGTGAAACATTCCGGACAAAAATTCATCCCCTTTAGGAAAGATGATTTTTTGCAAACTTGTTGTTTAAACTTTTTGCAAATAAATACACCTCAATAAGGATGATTTTTGCCGGACATTTGCCACTCAGGGATGATTAGTGTCAATAGTAGAAGCTAGGAATGATTAGTGCCACAAACTACAAACCACATGGATGATTTTTGCAGTTTACTCATTAATTAATTAGTTAATGGCAAACCTTTTTCCCGTGGACATGTCGCGGGGGAAAATAGCCGGGGAATCAATCCCCATCGCTGCTTCCCCAACGATGGATTCCCGACATCATGTCGCCAGGGAAAAGTATCCCGGCGACATATCCTCGGAAAAAGTACCAAAGGTTGAATGTTGTAGTGTCAGCTATCGAACATAGCTCTGTGCATGTTTTGTAAGTGTAATTGTAATTACTAGAAGTTAAAGCTTTATAAACTAGAAGGTTTATTCATGAGCTGTTAAAAGAGGCTCAAAGTGGTCTTTGGTCAAATTTATCCTCATATCTTAACTATATATAAAGCATAATAGCCTTCTATATTTAGTAATATTGAATTTTCAACTTACACATGTTTATGCATAATATACAACCAATACAAACATAATTAAAACTTGACAATTAAAACATAATTAATACTCTTATTAAAACATCCATTGCATAAATATTTGAAAATGAAAATAATTAATAAATGATTAATACACATCATTACTTAAAAACACAATTATATATTGACATTGTACAATAATTAAAATCATATAACTACAAAAGCGTACATATGATGTCTTCCTAAAATGATGGTGCATATAGTTTTGAAAACCGTACCGGACCAACGGGTTCAACCGGGAACCGGAGTCATCATCGGTTCGGCTAACCAATAAAAAGCCGTCCGAAGACGAACCCGTCGGAACCGATAAAAACAGGTGAACTAGGTCTCACCAGGATCAAATTCTTTTTATTAATCGTCACAGGGTATCCGCCGTCACAACACGCGGATACCCTGCTAGTTCTTTATGAGTAGTTATAAAAGTTTGGCTAGTTTAATTTTACTTGATTTAAAAGCAAGCTAGGTGGCAAAAAGAAAATTTGATTAGGACAGCTAGCTGCGTCATGCATGAATGAATGGGATATTGATTGGCATGCATGATTGCTACCAAACCCAAATCCATCCATCGTATTCATATGCATGATTGCTACAATTGTTAAGCTGTGACCGATGTCTCGGCCACAACCTTGGCAGGGTTATAAAGAGCATCGGATACCATATCGATTAGATGTCCAACGGATGAGTCGATATGTTATCGTTGTACATTAGATGTCCAACAGATGAGTCGATATGTTATCGTTGTTCATTAGATGTTCAACGGATGACTCGATATGTTATCGTTGTACATTAGATGTTCAACGGATGAGTCAATATATTGTCGTTGTACATTAGATGTTCAACGGATAGTCGATATGTTATCGTTGTACATTAGATGTTCAACGGGTGAGTCGATGTGTTGTCGTTGTACATTAGGTGTCCAACAGATGAGTCGATATGTTTTTTTTGTACATTAGATGTCCAACGGATGAGTCGATATGTTATCGTTGTACATTAGATGTCCAACGGATGAGTCGATATGTTATTGTTGTACATTAGATGTCCAACGGATGAGTTGATATGTTATCGTTGTACATTAGATGTTCAACGGATGACTCGATGTATTATCGTTGTGCATTAGATGTTCAACGGATGAGTCGATATGTTGTCGTTGTACATTAGATGTTCAACGGATGAGTCGATATGTTATCGTTGTACATTAGATGTTCAACGGATGAGTCGATATGTTATCGTTGTACATTAGATGTTCAAGGATGACTCGATATGTTATCGTTGTACATTAGATGTCCAACGGATGAGTCGATATGTTGTCGTTGTACACTAGATGTTCAACGGACGAGTCGATATGTTATCGTTGTACATTAGATGTTCAACGGGTGAGTCGATATGTTGTCTTTGTACATTAGATGTCCAACGGATGAGTCGATATGTTATCGTTGTATATTAGATGTCCAACGGATTAGTCGATATGTTATCGTTGTACATTAGATGTCCAACGGATGAGTCGATATGTTATCGTTGTACATTAGATGTTCAACGGATGACTCGATATGTTATCGTTGTACATTAGATGTTCAACGAATGAGTCGATATGTTTTCATTGTACATTAGATGTTCAACGGATGAGTCGATATGTTATCGTTGTACATTAGATGTTCAACGGATGAGTCGATATGTTATCGTTGTACATTAGATGTCCAACGGATGAGTCGATATGTTATCGTTGTACATTAGATGTCCAACGGATGAGTCGATATGTTATCGTTGTACATTAGATGTTCAACGGATGAGTCGATATGTTATCGTTGTACATTAGATGTTCAACGGATGAGTCGATATGTTATCGTTGTACATTAGATGTTCAACGGATGAGTCGATATGTTATCGTTGTACATTAGATGTTCAACGGATGAGTCGATATGTTATTGTTGTACATTAGATGTTCAACGGATGAGTCGATATGTTATCGTTGTACATTAGATGTTCAACGGATGAGTCGATATGTTATCGTTACACATTAGATGTTCAACAGATGAGTCTATATGCTATCGTTGTACATTAGATGTCCAACGGATGAGTCGATATGTTATCGTTGTACATTAGATGTTCAACGGAGGAGTCGATATGTTATCGTGTTACATTATAACGATGATAGTCATATCAAAGGTAGCAAAACTACTTAGAAATCACCCATAAGTAGCTAGAACATGATAAGTAAGTGTCTCAATCTCCGGTGAATTATTTCCTTCTTGATCTTCCTCTTCGCGATGATTCTATGTTATCGTTGTACATTAGATGTTCAACGGATGAGTCGATATGTTATCGTTGTACATTAGATGTTCAACGGATGAGTCGATATGTTATTGTTGTACATTAGATGTTCAACGGATGAGTCGATATGTTATCGTTACACATTAGATGTTCAACGGATGAGTCTATATGTTCAACGGATAAGTCGATATGCTATCGTTGTACATTAGATGTCCAACGGATGAGTCGATATATTATCGTTGTACATTAGATATTCAACGGAGGAGTCGATATGTTATCATTTAACATTATAACGATGATAGTCATATCAAAGGTAGCAAAACTACTTAGGAATCACCCATAAGTAGCTAGAACATGATAAGTAAGTGTCTCAACGGATGAGTCGATATGTTATCGTTACATATTAGATGTTCAACGGATGAGTCGATATGTTATCGTTGTACATTAGATGTTTAACGGATGAGTCGATATGTTATCGTTACACATTAGATGTTCAACGGATGAGTCTATTTGTTATCTTTGTACATTAGATGTTCAACGGATGAGTCGATATGTTATCATTTTACATTAGATGTTCAACGGATGAGTCTATATGTTATCATTGTACATTAAATGTTTAACGGATGAGTCGATATGTTATCGTTACACATTAGATGTTCAACGGATGAGTCGATATGGTATCGTTACACATTAGATGCTCAACGGATGAGTCGATATGGTATCGTTACACATTAGATGTTCAACGGATGAGTCGATATGGTATCGTTACACATTAGATGTTCAACGGATGAGTCGATATGGTATCGTTACACATTAGATGTTTAACGGATGAGTCGATATGGTATCGTTACACATTAGATGTTCAACGGATGAGTCGATATGGTATCGTTACACATTAGATATTCAACGGACGAGTCTATATGTTATCGTTACACATTAGATGTCCAACGGATGAGTCGAGATGTTATTTCATTATAACAATGATAGTCATATCATAGGTAGCAAAACTACTTAGAAATCACCCATAAGTAGCTAGAACATGATAAGTACTACTTAATTAATTACATAATTGACTAGTTACCATAGATACACATACGAAATCAGTCGTAATCTCCGATGAATTATTTCCTTCTTGATCTTCCTCTTCACGATGATTCTCTGCTATCGTTACACATTAGATGTCCAACGGATGAGTCGATATGTTATCGTGACACATTAGATGTTCAACGGATGAGTTGATATGTTATCGTTACACATTAGATGTTCAACGTATGAGTCTATATGTTATCGTTGTACATTAGATGTTTAACAGATGAGTCGATATGTTATCGTTACACTTTAGATGTTCAACAGATGAGTCTATATGTTATCGTTGTACATTAGATGTTCAACGGATGAGTTGATATGTTATCTTTACACATTAGATGTTTAACGGATGAGTCTATATGTTATCATTACACATTAGATGTTCAACGGATGAGTCGATATGTTATCGTTACACATTAGATGTCCAACGGATGAGTCGAGACGTTATTTCATTATAACAATGATAGTCATATCAAAGGTAGCAAAACTACTTAGAAATCACCCATAAGTAGCTTGAACATGATACGTACTACTTAATTAATTACATAATTGACTAGTTAACATAGATAACACATACGAAATCAATCGTAATCTCCGATGAATTATTTCCTTCTTGATCTTCCTCTTCGCGATGATTCTCTGCCATCGTTACACATTAGATGTCCAACGGATGAGTCGATATGTTATCGTTACACATTAGATGTCCAACGGATGAGTCGATATGTTATCGTTACACATTAGATGTTCAACGGATGAGTCTATATGTTATCGTTGTACATTAGATGTTCAACGGATGAGTCGATATGTTATCCTTACACATTAGATGTTCAACGGATGAGTCGATATGTTATCGTTACACATTAGATGTCCAACGGATGAGTCGATATGTTATCCTTACACATTAGATGTTCAACGGATGAGTCGATATGTTATCGTTACACATTAGATGTCCAACGGATGAGTCGAGATGTTATTTCATTATAACGATGATAGTTATTTCGACCAATTCCTCATGTGGCCCTGTACTCCCGCCAAATACTCCTGCCAAAAAATCACTCCAAATACTCTCGCCAAATACTCCCTCCAAAAAACTGTTTTTTTTACCATAAAAGCATATATTATCCTCACAATCACACACAGATCACACACATTCTTACCATCACAACCACAAACATATCACACTGTTATTATGGTGAATATAGTGCCATATGAAGCTTTTGCGTGTCCTTTTTGAGCCGGAGATGTAGTTCTGCGAGAATCGTATAAACCTAAAACCCGTGGTAAACTATACTATGCATGTCCACGATCAAAGGTGAACAATCACATGCTTTTTTTTGTAATATATAAATAATGTGATTAGTTGTTAAAACTTATTATCTTTACTCTTTAACAGCCTCTCGAAGACACTTTCAGATGTAAATTATTTTTATGGAAAGAGGAACCAATCCGTCTACTGGTTGGTTCTCCTGGAGCTTCAACGACTCCAATTTATTCTCCAGGATCTTCATCGACTCCAATTATTCTCCAGGATCTTCAACACCTCCACGCTATTCTCCAAGAGCTTCAACACCTCAAAGTTATTCTCTGGGAACTTCAAGAAATGCAGAGTGCTCAAACTGCAAGCACTTGTTTGATAAGATAACGGTACTCGAGGCAACGGTGGATATGTATATGCATCCGGAATAACACACAGTTAATTCAGCCGCACTATTTCACAAAGTTTATAATAATATGGGAAAACTTGATTTGGAGTAGTTTGTCATTTGGAATGTAATTTGTATTCTTTAAGCGTCTGTTTGTAAGTCATGTATGATTATTGTTCTAATATGTTTAAGTGTCTGTTTGTAAGTCGCTTGTGTTACTACAAGTGGTATGTATAATATTTAACTAAACGAATGTTTGTTTTTATGTTTGTTTTTGTGTTAAACGCATATTTTAAAACCACACAAGAAACCGAAATGTTTTTTTAGTATTTATATATTTTAAATAATAATTATATATTTTATAAGTATCTTTATAAATAATTATTTATAAAATTTATTTATAAAATATATCGGACCGAACCGAACCGTGAAAAAACAGATGTGTTTTTTTTATATATTTATTTATTTATAAATATATAAACTATTTAGTTATGAAAGAACTAGATACGAACCTAGAAAATACTGGCATATCGAATACAAAATACACACTATATTTTTTGTTAGAGTATACGGCATATCGGACCGAAACGAACCTAGAAAACGTAGTGTTTTTTTATATAGTTATTATTTATCAAGTATATAATTACACGTAATAATTAATATAGTATTTATATATTTTATAAATAATAAACAACTTAAAGTCAAAGAAGTCAACACACTATCCCGGGCGACATGTCGTCGGGGATAATGTTGACGGGTCAGCCCGCCAAGTATAAGCCCAAAATAAGCTTATGAAACAAAAGCCCAAACCAAAATAAAAGCCCAATTCAAGTTTCCCGGGCGACATGTCACCCGGGAATCCTCTGGCCACGTCACCGAAATTAACCAATAATCTTAACAAAGTCAACGAAAGTCAAACGAACTTTCTCGGGCGACATGTCGCCCGGGAAACTTATGGCCACGTCACCTCCCAAGTAATTAACACTAATTATTTACTTAAACCCAGTGAAGTTTTGGTAAACAATATCCCGGGCGACATGTCGCCCGGGAAAGGTGAGCGGGAAAATTTGCCGCTCAGTATTTCGTTGATTTTTTGGTCAATCTTTAACCAAAGTATTCCGGGTGACATGTCGCCCGGAAAACCTTGTTCAAAACTTTGACTTAAAGGTCTATCAGAATTGGTGCCACGTAGGACGCATTTTTGTCGTTAAGCGACGTTTCCCGGTCGCCCGGGAAACCATCGTCACGTGTTCTACTTTTTCTTGTAGTGAAAGTTTAAAGAACTTTCTCTTAAACGTTGAATATATGTAAACAAGCAAATGTATCCGCGCGTTGTTGCGGGCGTTAATTTTTCACGCGTTGTTGCGGGGCTTTAATTTTTTTTTTCTTTTTCTGCGGGTTTATTTTTCCGGTCTCATGTTTAATAGTTTTTTTTCTTATATGGGCTTATGTGTTGGTGCTCGTGTGTTGGGCCACATGTTTAAAGGTTTCTTTTTTAAGCTATATGTTCGGGGCATTTTTTTTTATTGTATTTTGTGCGTGTTTTTTTTTGTCTGATGTTTAATAGTGCGGGTTTATTTTTTCAATATCATGTTTAATAGTTTGTTTTTTTTTTCCTTATATGAGTTTATGGCCCGCGCGTTATTGCGGAGCGTTAAAATTTTATTTTATTTTTATCTTTTTTTCATTATTTTTTTTCCGAATTTATTTTTTGGGTCTCATGTTTAATACTTAGTTGTTTTTTTTATTTGGGCTTATGTGTTGGGTCTCATTTTTAAAACTATTAGGTATCGAAAATACTTATGCGGGTATTTTTTTTTTATATGAGTAAATCGGTACGTTTGTGACAGTTTTTTTCCATATTTTTGTGTAGACAAATTTTTATTTAATTTAAAAAAAAGGGTTGCCTCAAAGTTGCGGCCAAAAAAACTGGGCCAAAATGGGAGCCCAAAAGACCGAGCACTGTAGCTACAGTGCTTTAGAGGAATAGTGGCGTTTCACTCTTATGTGGCACTATTCATTTGAGATCTCAAATGAGTATATTAGTAATATGTTATCATAGTTAGTGGGAAACTATAAATTACAACCGCTATGAATAGTAATTAAACTATGTATAAGTCTTTAATCAACTCGAATCAAGATCAACTATAAAACCTTGAACGTAAAAAACCATGAATTACGATTACGAATTGCAATTCTAATGATCTCTCATGTTTCTCTATTTCTCCTAGCCAACTTAACGTTACATGCATATATTTAGAAGCTTTACTTTTCATCTTATTCAGTCTAAATGGATCTCATACTCTCATATTTTTTTAGTCCTTAGGAAAAATAGATAACAACGACTGAGCATCCCTGCCCAAAATATAACAGGAAATCGTACCTAATGTATATTTAGAGAATTCGTGATAATCAACATTTTAGAATTTGAAACCACGCCAACAAGGCAAACACTGTGCACAGATAAGAATTAATCCCAAAGCTTGAACCTAAGCCAAGTATTTTACACCATGTGTTGTTTGTGGAGAATGACACCCACATACATGGAATGAACCCTAAATGCTAGACAATTAGAATTTCTGCCATTGATATATTTCGATCAATGTTTTTTCCATTTTAAGAATACAAGCGAAAATTCCTTTCTAAATCGATACATCATAAATCATACATAAAGAAGTTGTACCACATTTTTTTTTAATCAGAAATCGATCTTATACCAAATGTATGAAATTGATGTGTTTTAAGAGTTAAGACTACTAATTACGGATATGCATGTATGCATCTTTGTAACATCACCGTCCCAACAGAATACTTGTTATAGTTAGCAATTACATGTAAATATTTGGTTTAATGATAAACCTATTTGAATATATAGACAATGTTAATGTATCAGTTTAATACTGTGAATCAAAATTATTATCCTTATTCATAATATAGTGTTTATAAGGTTTTGATTGGTATAGGTGATCACAAAAAGGATTATAATTTGGATAAGATTTATGAAAGTGAAGGGCCCATGCAAAATATGCAAAACCACCAGGAGAGTTTTATGTTCCAAGTGTTATTTGCAATATATTCTTTATAGATCCCAACATATTAAATTGTGGTTCATAGTTAATGTTGGTTATGTTATATATATCACTATATGTGGTTTGAGTTGTGTTATGCTGGTCTCAAAAGCAAAGAACAGATATGTAAAATCTAGTCATGTATTCAGTTTATATCTGTATACTTCTCATACGTTCATATATGTAATTGTATACTTATGCGTTTGTAGATTATGAAAATTAGGTATTTGATCATTTACAAATTACAATATTGTCAAAACAATATACGGAGTATTACACATGCACACATGCGATTGTATTTTTTTAACGACGATTTTTATTAAAGGCCACAAGATGTTAGAAAAAGTAACAAAAACTTAAAACAAGCTATATTATACGATCATTGATCCATTCTAACCATATTGGGTTTTACGGATCTATTTTTATTGTGGATCCATAAATGCGAATGGATTTTAACCCTCGGCTAGAGTATCTTTCCTTGCAATTGTATATTATTATCATAGTGAACTTCTTTTATTTTGTTTCTTTGAGTAAAAGATAGAATTCAAATTTAGAAGGACATTTATAAAACTCAAACGAATGATTGATTAGAAAATAATATTTTAATTTCTAGGGAAAACGTTACAACGCATTATTGTAGTTGTATACTATTGACAGTTACAATAACCTTCGACCTTTGCTAAAAAAATGCGATAATCTTCTGCAGTTAATATTATAATTGATATGCTCCGTAGTTTATATCACTATAAAATTACTTGTTAATTAATCTCACTATTTGATTCGTGGTAATGTTTACCAATCCAAGATTTCTACCATTGCTAGAATTATAGCAGGGTATTTTTGTTTTCTTTTCTAGATCGCATGAAGATATTTAAACAAAGTACTCCCCGCAACACAAACCATCAACAACGAAGAACAACCCGAGACACGTACTCCCCCGACACCGGAAGGAACATTCAATCTCCGAACTACTCCACCGGCAACCCAAGAACCATAACGAATCACCTTCCAAGCACCACAATTGGTTTACCCAAACTAACCATACTACTCAACCCAACCATACCAACCATACAATAACTCGTCATTCCTACCTCCACAACAACAAAATGTGTACAACCCATACGAACAACCAAACAACATGTTTGGCCACTACGAAAACGATCCACAACATACCGTTGACGGTTCTTCATCTCAACCTAACGTTTTTGGTTCTTTATCTCAACCTAACGTTATCGGTTGTTCATATGTCGTTCGACATTTTAGTTTAGATGATGACTTGGAAGAAATGTACTCCCATCAGTTTTATGAGTCCTTTCGTGAGGAGAGTCCCCCGTCGAAGAAGTAGACGAGATACAAGTCCCCGCCCTAAAGAAGAAGCCAAACCAAAGACGCCATCCGGCCTCGACGAAGCAACCACTGAACCGAGAAGGCGAGGACAAATGTTGTGTCACACCCCGTCTAAGGAGAAAACACGAGATGTAACGAAAAGGATCGTCATAACACATTGATAGAAGACAATAGAGAATTTACTAAATGAAATGTTTACATAAACGTGTCATGACGACTCCCGACACAAGCGGAGACTTGTATCGTGTATAGTCAATACCACGACAACATAGTCAAATAATTCCCACAACTAGGGACAAGTAAATAAACAAATAATCCAAGACTACCAAAAGATACTAATGCAATGTTACAAGGGGTGAGTAGCCCGTGAGGGCTACATCATAAGTCTCTCTAAGCGATGCAGGAAGACTCTATTCCACCTTAAGCACAGTACTTGATTACCTGAAAATGATACTCAAAAATGTCAACAATAATGTTGGTGAGCTCGTAGGTTTGAGAAAGACCCACTTGTTGTGCATATAGTTTAAGTAGGACAATAGCGAGAAGATATGCATATAAGGTATTCAGTATCGTTACACTATAATAGATCACACAATAACAATTCACATTATAGCAATTCACACAATAATATTTCACCAAATTAAACTCAACAACCTGGGTGCATCCTCCTAAAGGTATATAGGCGGCCAACTCAGATGAAACGGGTGTCTCTTCCCGAGATTAGCTAGTTCCACAGTTCAAGTATGTAATCACACATATAGCAATATAAACTCACATAATGTCCAAAAGAATAGTTAAACACAACGCAAAATGTTTTAAAATAACAGTTGAGTATCATTTTCCCCCCTAGGAAAACATAAATAAAAGATGGGCTACGAGGACTCACCTTAAGCGAAGCGGTGAATCAAAATAAATCAATAAGTGAAAGATGAGCTCGAATGTCCTAACGCGACCTAGTTGCTTTAGATTCAAGCAATCAATAGTGAATGATGCACGTGCGAAGTTTATAACGTTCTCATCGCCCGTACGTGTTTGCGTTTTAGTTAAGTAAGTCAAAATGTGTACTCGTAAAAGACATATTGTTTTCATCAAGTCTCGACACACAACGAAAGTAACTATTTTTATTAAACCAAAAACCACTATTTTATTAAGTTTCGACGCTACAACAAAATCAGTTTTATCATGTTTCGACGCTACAACAAAATCACTACTTTTATTGAGCTTAAGTAATCTCAAACGTTAACCGCTTTATAACTATTTCCGTTTAGTTTATAATTGGCCTAAACACGCTAAGTATCCTAACAAGTCTAGTTATCTTTTTTATTTGTTATTATATGCGCTACTATTATTTTTATGTCATTAACCTTAATAACTCCTATTTCCGCTTACTTAATATTATTTTAGAAAGTTTTCGACACTCATAGGAAATATATAAATGATACTATAGTATTTGTTAAGGATTTTATAGCTCGTTCGGACTCGAAAACGCCCAAAAATCTTATTTTAGTTTCCAAACAGCTCACTTTTTATTATAAGTTTTCTAGAATTTTGTCAGTTTTCCTGGGGGCATAACTCCTTCGTTATAAAGATTCACAGGACGGTCAAATACTACTTTTCAAGAAAAAATCGCGTTCTACAGGTTTTCTTTTATAAATTTCACCCTACTAGGACCCGAAATGGGTCAAAACATCAAAAACATAAACTGGACAGATTACGTCAAAACAGTTTTGAGCTGAAAATAGTCACTAGTTTTTACGCAACTTCATTTGATCATAACTCACTCATTTAAGTCCGTTTTTAGCGTTCTTTATATCCACGAGTTCATATTTAAGTGTACTAATATATTTTTAGACACTCGACCCCTTAAGGTATTTTTAACTACATGTTTTGCTTCTTACGAATCTGGACAACATGTATTTATTAACAAAACTATACTATATATTTTAGCTGCAACAACACAACTTCAAAAAATAATCTATATCCCTTCCACCGATTGTTACCAACACTAAACAACTTCAAGACTACCTAACCTCTTCCAGTGATTGTTACCACATCAACATAAACCACTTTTAATCACTTATAATCAACTACTAATCATTATAACTCACTATTAATCATTTATAAACCACTTTTAACACTTTATATCACAATATTAATCCAAAAGTACATCAATATTAAAAATAACTCAAAAACCTTAATTAGTTGTACAACCACTTTTTATTTTGTTAGTTTCTTTATAAAAAACATTTTTACGCAAACAAGGTGATGAGATGCGTGTTTAGATAAAACATGTGGTAGATGTATAAGAAAAGTGATGAAAATAGCTTACATGTATGTAGAACAAAGATGTTTAACGACCCGAATCAATCTTGTATCAACCCGAATATGACCACAAAAGACTTACTAGTATGAAGGAGATGAATATTTGAGATCAAGAAAAACACACACTAAGAATGTGTGTGTGTGTGTTTCGGCGAACCAAGAAAAGAAGAAAGGAAGAGAGAAAACTATTTTTGTGTGTGTGTGTTTATGTGTGTGAAGTATGACTGAAATGAAATGGATGAATGTAAATTTAAGTTTGAAATGGTGTGCTTAATCCTTAAGAAAAGTGGCATCCTAGGTCTTTTAGGACCATAGAGGAACACAAAGGAGAGAAATAAAGAAGTGTGTTTGTACCATATGAACCAACTAACAAAAAATATATGGTGAGTGTATGTGTGTGTCTAGGTGCGGATGAACCAAAAGACCAAGGGGAGGGGACGAATTTGATCAAGTTTTGAATTATATGCAAGAAAGATCTAGATATTCTAAGAGTAGGCATATGCATGCAAAGCAAGAATGAACTAGTGATAACGCCCAAATTATACATGTTTTTGGTGGCGTTATTTGTATATATTTAATCATTTCTTGTGAACTTTTGATACTTAATAGCTTAAATTGCTTACAGGTTCACTTGAAGACACCCCGAGGTCAAACACAAAAAAGATCACGTACCTATATGCTAAGGAACAAGGAAAGATAAAGAATCAAGCCTAAAAGTGCAAATGTGCGCCACACTTACCAATTGTGCGCCGCACTTATCCTCAAGACAAAGGAATCAAAAGACTTAGTCAAATTCAGCATTAACTCTATAAGTACGCCGCACAAAGTATTTTGTGCGCCGCACTTCCCATCTAACGTTGAAGAGTAAATGAAGACATAAATACTACTGCATTAATACCCTAAGTAAGTCACACAAATTCCTTTGTGTGCCGCACTTCTCCAATAAACATTTAATTCCCTCGCATTTAATCACCAAGTACGCAGCACAAATTCCTTTGTGCGCCGCACTTTAACCCCTCACTCAGCCTATAAATAAAGGACGAATTTCACACATTTTAAACGATCTCATACTTACAAACAACTAAGTATTCACCCCTTCAACCATTTATCGCCTTTATGAAGTCCTAAACACTTTCCAAGCATTCTCCAAGTATAAACACCATATCCTTTGAAGAATAAAGATCAAATCACCAAGAAAGACGAAGAACATCATACTAGTTTAGTAAAAGAATGAAGTTTGTTATCGAATTAAGTTATGTTATGAACTCCTTAGCCATGAGAGGCTAAATCTCTCATGACTACTCGGTGATGTTATGATAATGAATAAGTGTTTGGTATAATCATGATCTCTTTAATCTCAAGCTTATGTTGCGATCCTATTATGTCTTATCTTATCAGTTTTGCTTATCAATCTTAGATTATATAATATATCAGTATAGGTCGAAAGACCCATTATGATCTATGTAGTTTTAAAGATTTGTCTATGGTCTTTAACGTTTGTGTTGAGAAATTCACTTTCGTAAACTGATAAACAAAATAAGATTTGATATATTAGCAACTAGATTATTTGAGTGACACATTTGGTCTAGTTAACTAAATATAAGTCTTGAGTTAATCAAGTTAATTTGTGAAAATGTTTTCTGACGAGAAATCCTTTTTATAAGTTAAAGGTTCCATTTTCGAGGTCTTAATTATTTCCAACACTTATGAATTATTTTCAACTATCCGAGTAGTTATCTTTATTATCACTGGTAAAACAAAAATTATTTTCAAAAACTGTTAAGTCTATTTTCTTTCTGATTATTTGAACACAACTCACATCCCTGTGGACGACCTGGTCTTACCTAAAAAGTTTATACTACATACGTGGGTTATACTTTTACCCGTGTGTTTCCCTATAATAAAATTGGTATTCTCAGTCATTATAAATTTAAAGATTTTGAAACACATCAATGTTTTTGGAGCCGCTGCCGGGGATTTTTAAGCTGTTCTGTAGTCAACTCTGGAAAATTACTTTAACTTCCCCTCTTTTTCAAAAATTACCGTAAAGTTTTCTGGTAAATGATAAGTGTAGAATACACATATCCATTTATACCTAAAATAACCCAATTAAACCCAAAACAGACCAAAAATGGCAAAA
>BQNB010053332.1:0-40063 GCA_026074375.1 Tanacetum coccineum | reverse complement strand
ATTTTGCCTAGCAGTATTAATTACTCTGGGCCTAACAGTATTAACAGGTGTTTTGTATGACCTAGCAGTATTAACTATTCTATTAACAGTACTAACTACTTAGCTTATATTTTAGTCTTCAACACTGAGCAGTCTTAACTTCAACTAACATCAGTAACTTTATGCTATCAGTACTAAACTATACTAACAGTAGTAACTAGCAGTGGTAACATTATACTACCAGTACTAACCACTTAGCATAATTTCCATTATGTACCTAAGCAGCAGTAACTTCTAAGAATCCATGAAGTCTTTTAAGACCCAATACCTTGTATGTACTCTCTTTTAGTACATTATTGTTTTAGCCCAAAGTTAATTATTGAGTACATGGTTGCTAAGTCCTTATACTTGTAAATACAATTTTGGGATGATTAGGATTGATGGTAGCATTCATCTTATGAAGAATTAGGAAAGAAGTAACTTATTACCCCCAATATAGCTCAATAAGCTCTATGTTATGTTGATCCACCTCAATTCGGGTCATTAGTTAGATTGTAAATATCGAGTATGTAAAAGTTCAAGTGTAGGGGTGAACCTATAAACCCCCATGATGTATTATATGTTTAAGCAATGGCAGAGCAAAAATGTACAAAAAAAATATATAAAAAAGTGAAAAAAAATGTACGGGCTGCCATTTGCTTATGTTTATGTTTATGATAGAGTCAAGAAAAGAAAAAGAAAGAGATGGATGTAGAGTTTTGTAGAGTTTGTATATCACATCCGAGTCTTTGGATTAGCAACCCAACCAACATGTATTCGTATAAATAATTAGCTAACCCTTCCATTCCAAATCCACCCAAAAGTCACTCCCCAAATGTGTCCCATCTATTTCCGTTTCCGTTAATGTTATCTTACACCTACACCCCACAACCCTTTGAAAGACCTATTTGATAGTAATGATTAATACTTGCGCCTAGCGGTGGAGGTTTGATTCTTTACCAAGCCTACGGTAATTTATATGCTATGATAGGTAATGAGTGTTTAATTTTCCGTTTCCCATAGCTGTTATAATTTAATATACACTCGAGTGAAAGAGAGAATCCCAAACACTTATGTGATGTGCTAGTAAATGCTTTATGTGCTTTTAATTACAAGGTCTAGAAGGTTGTGTTGTAAACTGCTTTTAAAGAGTAGGTTAAATAACTCCAATATTGCTATTGTCTAGGTAGAAAAGCCCATTCGCTTGAGGACAAGCAAATCCCAAGTGTAGGGTATTTGATGAGGTGTTATTTTATACACTATTTCAGGGTCATTTAACCCCTTAAATCATGCAAATATGCCCAGATTTTGTACTTAATCATTTGTTTTTGTAATTTTAGCACTTGGATGGTTTTGGGAGGAAATACACATAACTTGGGCTCATTTGGAGAAGAACGGACAAGACTACGGACCTACACCAAATCGCTTGAAGAATCGTGCTCACAGAGTGTGGAGAAGGCATCGCAAGCATAAAGCGACGCCGTCGTGATCTATCTAGTGACGGCGTCAGAAAATTGACGACGGCGTCAGGACGTAACCAACTTAAACCAGACCTCGAAGGTTCTACTTTTTAATGGCGTCGCGACTAAAACTGGACACCGTCGTAGCGATTTCCCTATATATACAAAACCGAATTTAGGGTTTTAAGTGTGTAACTTTGTATAACTTTTGTGGAGCCGAACCCTAAGTATTTTGTCAGCTTTTAGGAAATCTTTAGGACCTCAAAACCCTATTGTAACTGACCTTAATCTATGTTTTAATCAAGTAAGATTGTTTATCTCTAATCATTCAATATGTCTATGTGTTGTTTAATTGATCTATGCTCTTGCTTCCTTTATAACATGTTAGGCTAAAATATTGATTTATGTTCTTGCTTTCTTTATAACATGCTAGGCTAAAACCTCCCTTGTATTTACTTATGATTGCATGAAACTTAGATTGTAAATCCTTTTAATGTTGCTTCTTGTGATGGATGTGCGCGTTAGGCTTTAGAAAACTAGCCATAAGATATTAAATTGGCATAGACGTCTAGGAAAACGCGAGTGTGCAGAAATGATACCATCGGTAAAAGTCTTCATACTACCTTACCCCTAATATGGTTGATCCTTCTTAAGATATTTCAATTGCATTTAATATACTCTTAGGGGCCTTGTAATAGTCTTCATACTACCTTACTTGTGCGTTGCCTTAACGGAATATTACGTAGACGGCGGGTTCGTGTAATTCGTTCATGACTTAGGAAATACTTACACAGATCATCACAAGTGTGACAAAGCAACAGAATTAGGAGAAACAATCTAAGGAGTAGTGCATGATTAAGTAAATACGTTCGTTTACCATATAAGTTACCACCAAAGTAGTTTAGATATTAATTTAGTTTAATTAGATAAAACAAACCTACCTCTCAAACATATGATTTTTCCTACTTTCTATAAAACATAGATACAAAAAGAATCTTCTCTTAACCTCATAGACCACTGTTAGATCTTGATCGAGCCTTCCCAACGTATTCCCCTAAAGAACAATAACAACCCCCGAGTCTTGCCTTACTACACTACAACGGTTAGGTACTCTGCCTAGAGAGTTGTAAAACTTCTTGTTGAAGTCTTTACGACAACTGCATTAGTTACCATTTCCTAAATTCATAAAGCTTATCATCAAACACATCCTCTCACATAATAACACTGTATCTAAGAGACCCTAATCTGACAAGAATGCAATAAAACTTGATGCGTTTCTTAGAAACTTGAAGTTTGTAAACAAATGAGAGGAAATTCCAAAATATGGAATGACAATTCCAGAAGGGATGACAAGTGATACCATAAAGGCATCTGCTGACTACACAAACTATTTGTCTAAGCTACTAGGAACTTAAACAAGAAAAGGTCAAGGAAAAGGTCTAATTACCAGAAAAGGTTTTGAAGTCAATGTGCAAAAGAAGGAAACAATCATGGTACTAAGGAAGAAGCATACATAGACCATTATTGAAGCAACTGGCAGTCTGAAGAGTTAGCTGATTCAATTAGATGAGAAGAGACTAAAGTAAATGAAGAAGAACGTTATAACACCCTGTGTTTTCAAGTCATTGACGACGTCGATAAATCCACAATGTACCTTTTGTATTGTACGCATTTGCTTCAAATCATAAATGTTAAGCTAAATCGCGTAAGCTAAAAATTAGCGTTTAATGTAAACGGGCATCAACAATAATATCCAGCGGAGGATTGGCATCAATAAAGTATTAAATAATTATTTTGAGAATAATTATGGTCATTGTTCATTTATTTTTTTTATCGTTTAAGTAAGTTAAATTGTTTCGCGATAAGTACGTTTAAGCAACCCGAAACCACAAAAATAATTTCACTCTTCAACAAAAAACCTACGATTTTATAACAACGATCAAAGTTTATGAAACTTTATTTCCTAGAGCACACAGTATAACATGTCCTATATAAATGTACATGTACACATTTACCAGACATTACAATAAAACATTTATAAAAATAAACTACACTTTACTTTTTATATAAAACTTTCACTTACACTTTCTTTTATAAAAAAAAAATACAAGTAAACATATAAAAGAAAAGAAAAATAAGCTAGGAAACATCATCCTTAGTTTCATGGGATGATTCCCATTTAAAGGAACCAAGACATAAGCATTAAGTATCCATGTTTCCCTCCCCTTGTTCCCTTGAAAAAAAAATATCCCATGCATACCCCCCCCCCCCCTCCTATGACTTTCTAGTCAAGTTATAACAATTAAAATATCTACATACTCTCCTATATATATGTTCGTGCATCTTAAAGTCTACTTACACTTTTACTTAACAAAATTTCACATTTCCTCTCTTCCTTTCCTAGCCAAAACCCACGGCTCAACTCTCCCCCTCTAAACAATCCATACAAAATTTGCAACAACCTATACACATCTGCACACATCATATCTAAGGTATTCTAAGATGGTTCCAAGCATTGGTTAACCATCTTCAAGGATTAAACAAGAAAAGAGAAGTTAGGGTTTTCATTTGGAAGCTAGGGTTTTCTAGGTTTATAAACTTGGGGTTTAAAGACTCAACAAGGGTATATTCACTTATTTTTCATCATCCGACATCATCTCATTAAGGTTATCATTAAGCCCTTAACTTTTCATTTATATATTATATGAATATGTTGATTTTTATATAAGTGAGAATCACCATTAGGGATATGTTTTAACTTGTAAACATGGATTTTTCTAGAAAATTTAGTTTGTGAGCTTATACCACATGTTGTATGGATGTTAACATAAGTTATAAATGGATACATATGTGTTTATTACAATCTTAATTAACTTAAAAATGTGTTGATGCAAATTAGGGTTTATAAAATTCATAATAATGTTTCAAGTTTAAAGAAAATCCATAATGACATGTTAAGGTTAATTATGGACCTATATAATGTTATATATCATTATAATAAGGATATAACAAGATGAGAAGAGTGTATACTTATGGTTAATAATGTAAAAAGAATAAAAGTGGTAAAACATAAAATACAAGGTCAAAAATGGACACATGAAAGTTATTTTAACATTCTTCCCAAAAGTGCTACAAAAATATTACTTATTTTATGTTTTTATAAGATAATACATTTCACGACGATTCCGAAAAAGTAAGAAACTTGTCAAACGGATTAATAACGAAAAAGTTACGTTAAAAACAAGTTATACGATAAATAAACGGATTTATAAAAGAATTTTTATAAAAACTTTTTATAAAAATTATTCAAACAGCAAGTTTGATATTTTTAACAAATAATACATATATTAGGATTCCAAATAACAAGAATCCGTAACATTTTCAATTAATATACGAACGAAGTTATGAATTTCGCAGATCTTACGACAATTAAAACTTTTATAAAACTATTTTTATAAAAGTTACTATTCATGACAGAAAGTTATATTTTTGTAAACCTCATAAAATTATAGAACTTTCAAAAACGAGAACGTCCTCGAAAGAATCGTTAAAAACGGAGCTATAACGAATAAAATACGACATTTACGGGTTTTACGACAACAAATACGATTTAAATAAAAGTCACGTCTGATGTGAACAGTAAAAGTTACTGTTCACCAGAGGGTCAAAATATTGAAAATGTCAAATTATGATAACTCGTCCTAATACGAAAGCGTGGGCATAAGAAACGTCAAAATCGGGCTTAAAACGCAAAAGTTATGCTAGTTTTACTAAAACGGTAATTATAAACGTTTTAACTTATTAAACACAATTTTACCAAAACCATTAGTTGGTGATTGAACTATATAGAATTATATGTGGTTATCAAGTACTTTAATAAATGACTATTGAGTTTCATAATGAGGCCTCTTCGGGGTGGCGTATCGACGAGTTGCTGGATTTACGATTTAAAGTGTCCTAGCTCCTCATACGTTCACTACATGACCTCTTGATTATGATAGCCCGAACGATAGTATGATGTAACTAACATAGACCTGTATATGATGTTAGTTAATCAAAGTACATGGTACTTATACGACCTATGATAATTTAGGTTGCATTCGATCTTTTACACGTGGACCGTTTATCAGCATATTTGGATTATCAGAACTCAAGGTTGAGTTCATAGCCCACATTCTTATGATTTCAATGATTAATAATTATTGGGTTGAAACATGCTTTTGTTTTAATAAATTGGACAAGTATATGATACATGTTTGCCTATAGTTGCGATAACCCAGATAAGTCCTATGTCCTTGAACAGTCAATTGCATAGATGTAGTTGGAATTCACATTATGTATGCGCGAAAGTTATTTAATAGATCTATACGGGAAAAGACCTCCCCGTTCGGGTGACTAAGCAATCACTAGGACGACCGATAAAGGCATGTTCCGAATTTTGGGATGTTTAGGGTAAGACAATCCGATAGGCGTAAATTGCAATATATAGTTTAATTGCAAGAAAGATAGTCGAGCTTCAGTGTCATGAGCTTAGTGTAAATGTAATCTGGTTTTGTAATACCTGCATTTGTTGTAGTATTACGGAGAAAGTCTTGCGGTCCTGCATAATTTAATTACTTAAACCTATGAATTCACCAACATTTTTGTTGACGTTTTAAGCAATGTTTTCAGGAGGTCAATAGGCATAAGGTGCCAGGGATGCATTGGATTGCACGCTTAAAGATTTATATGCATTAAATTTTGGGAAATGTATTGTCATCTTTTGTAATATTTAACAATGAACAAGTAAAGCTATATGCTTTTATATTAAGTCTTTTAATTAAATCTAATGTATCATTTTAAACCACTTTTTGTGTTGTTCTTATATATCTTGTGCTATTGATCTATGAAGTAACACGCCCCGGACCCTTATTCCGCTGCGACCCAATTTGGGGGTGTTACAAACGTCAGTTAAATGAAAGACAAACTGGTCTTGTCATTGGTAGAGAAGTGAATAAGGAGATAGATGAAGGAACTCTTGATCATCCAATTGTGAAATTAAAAGGGGTCGAATATGTATCTAGTGCTGCACAATTCTTATTAGACATGAAGAAAGCAAGCAAAGCAAGCAAAAATGAGTACATACTCTATCCGCATCCTAAAGGTCCAGGTGAAGGATCTAGCATGATTCCAGACACACCTGATGATCAAGGTGATAGTTCTAGTAGTTCACATTCAGGATCTGATGATGAAGAGGGATTCTTGCAAACTGACGATGAAGAACTTAAAGAACAATATGCGATGAAAGAACAAAAACTGATAATTCTGATTATGATGGGAAGAAGTAACTTGAAAAGATCCAAGTTCTTGTACCTGAGCCAGAGCAGAAGAAACCTGAAGTACCACCTCCCAGTCCTAGTTAAACATTGTCCTCTACATAATATGGTAACCATACTTAATGATATTGTTCTTATTTTAATGGATGTTATTCTTCAAGATCCACTAGAGATTGAGACTCGATCAATGGTGGAGGTTCCCATTCAAGAAGATAACCTAGTTGTTCAAGAAACTCGACTTATTGATGTAGTTGTAGCACCTTCACCAGCAAAGACACCACAGTCACCAAAAATACAGTTGTAACACTCTGAATTTCACATGTCAAAATCTTTTCATTTACGTGCATTAGTTTGACTTTTATAAGTTACGTGTTTGACTTGACCTAAAACCGGGAAGTTGTCCCGCGTATATCTAATATGCATCACCGGATGCCTCTCGGCTTCCTATTTAACGTAGTCTTTGGATGACTATCGCGATTATATCTATCGAGTATATATTTTAATTTCTACATTTTATTTTTGAAAGTCGCGCGTTTTTTACTTTTATATGTATTGTGAACGTTACTAAAAATTAATTCTTGAGAAAGCCTAAATATCTTAAACCTCCTAAATAAATATCTATTGTAAAAAGAATCAAGTTTTAACAAGTTTGACCTCTCTTTTTCCCCATGTGGTGTCCCCCTAGCCAATATTCCCCCACAAATTTAGCACCATGGTCTCCCTAGTACACCTTTAATCCTAGGATTCTTCCTATGGAAGGATCTAGGTTCAAACCATGTGCATGCATCTATCCTTATTTATTCATTCATCCTACCATTTCATTCTTATCATTTTTCCTCTCTTTAAAAACACACACATAAAAATCTTTCTTTCCCTCTCTTCTCTTGTGCTCGGCCGAACGCCACCACCACCACACCATTTGGTGTTTTTGTTTCTTGGTTCAAGATTTGATACTATTTTGTTGATCGGGTTCATTCCAAAGCTTATTTAGGTTATTCTTTTGTTAATTGGGGTTATATTTATACTTATTTGGGTTAAAGATTCGTGCTTTTCTTCACCATCTTTTCACAACGTGTAAGTTTCATCATCTTCTTCGTTTGTATAAGTTTTCTATATTATTCGTTTATTCACCGTTACCTTTTCTTCTTAAAAATAATATCATCCGTGTTTGTAACCACTTTTTATAACAAAAACATCTAAATAAACGATGTTGTATAATTTATTTTCAAGTTTGAAACTTTTATTTATTTTCTTGTGTTTTATTTTACTTTTGAGTTCGTAGTGATAAGTTAAGCGATAAAAGTGACGTATGGTGATTGTGATGATGGGATTAGGCTAGTTTTGATGCGGAGTTGTTGTTTGAGACACTAGTGAAGGAGTTTAGGTTAAATTAGGAATATTAGGGAAATTGTGTTGGATTTTGGTTAGGTTTTTGTGCCAAAAGCTTGTTGTCCGAAATTTACTCATGGGTTAAGAGGTGTTTAAAAATGTTTTGACAAGCTAAAACCCTAGGATTATGTTAGTTTATGTTCTTACGCAAATTTTGATATAAAGAACGCGAAAATCCGCCTTATAACGAAGAAGTTATATTCGTTTTAAGTTTGCCGAAACTAGTAATATTTTCCAGCTCAAAAACTGTTTTCTTAAACTTATAAAAGAAAAGTTTTAGATTATGATTTTTCCTTCAAACAAAGAGTTCGGTTGAGTCGTGAATGTTATAACGAGTGAGTTACGCCGTTTTAAAGTCGGACAATTTCCGAAACCATTTAAGTATAAAAGGGGTGCTGATTGGAATTTTATTTTGTGTGTTCAAGCGTTTTCGGGTCCGTTTGAGCTATAAAAACCTTAGCAAAAATATAGGGTATCACTTATATATTATTATGACGCGTTAGAAACTTTATTAAGGCATTACTTAAGAGCGATAAGTGATATATTAGAATGAAAATGTAATATTAGGCGAAATATATATTTTAGCAAAATAAAAGTGGAAACTAGACGTTTTAAGTGACTTAAAATTTTTAGGTGATAACTCAACGGATATCATTAAACATCTTTGATGTTCGAGATTTATAAACTTACTAAAAACAATAACTTTTTGTTTAAAGTGTCGAAACATACATATAAACCGTATATTTTTACGAGGTTACATTTTGACTAATAAAACTAAGACATAAACACGATCGGGTGATACTGACTTTCTAAAAACGATTTATGCAGCGCATCGTTATCTCTTATTTGCTCATAAACGCATCATTATTCATTTAGGTCGCGGTTAGGATTGCGTGTTCGTTACCTCGCTCTCAGACTATTTCATTACTCAATGATTTGCTTAAGGTGAGTTCATAGACCCACGTTTTGCTCATTTTTCCTATGCTTTATAACTTATGAGGTGAGAAACATTGCTTTCTTTTAACTTTGGATACAAGTGCTTTACTTAAACATTTATGGATATGCCTAAGTACCTTTAGCTCACTACTGCCACTATAATGAACCGTTAATTACTATGAGTGATCTATTGGGTTTAATAATCCCTGTTCGGGTTTGGTGATTCTTCCCTGTATCGGGTACACACACATAGTACCGATCAAACGGACGTATAACATGTCAAATCTCTAGGTATTTTGAGTTAGATACCTATTTGGCAACCTTACTTGGCATTTCTTTGCTACTTTCCTATTAGCTTCGGTGTCATGAGCTTAACGTAACGTAAATGCCTTTTTGTGATATTGTATGTGTTACAATAGTCACACGTTGACATATCTTGTGGTCCATACTTATACTTTAACTAAACCTATGAATTCAACAACTTTATGTTGACGTTTTAAGCATGTTTTTCTCAGGTGCTTAACTGTTGGGACTTCGTGATATATTATGTGGCGTCCTCATGCATTGACTCCATATTTCAAGAACCTATCTATCAATTTAATACTCGTTGTCTATCAAAACATTTTCCACTTCCACATTGTCTTAATTTCTTTGAACTATGTATCAACTTTGTTTATTTAAGTTAATGCAACGGTGTATTATTTTCAAAATGTCCATATAGTGGTCGTTCCCTTGTACCTTGTGCGATGTGTATTCATGACGTCATGCCCTCAATTACCTATTCCGCTGCGATCCATTTTGGGGGCGTGACAACAGTCACCAAAACAACAAACCACCACAAAGCAAAACAAAGATAATCATCAAAAAGCCTAAGCAATCTAAAGAGAAAGTTGATGTTGAGGTTGTCTTACAAAGGCTCATGAAACTTGAAAAGAAGGTCGAAGCAATGTCAAAGATTGATCACACAGAGGCAATTGACGAGTCTGTATAAGCTCATCTCAAGAATGTATTATCGAAAGCTATTCCAGATTTTAGAAAGATTAAACAAGAAAAAGATGCAAAAAAAATGCCCAAGTATTCCACAAAACCATTTGATGATGATTCACTCAAAGAATATGATCAGAAAACTAAACTGATGTCACTAATGATGAAATCCACGTCATACAAAACACATCCAGCTCATCCTAAGTTATATGATGCTTTGATGGATTCATTGTTAGTTGATGATGATGACATGGATAAATGGTATAGTGTCCAACCAACTCAGAAGAAAAGATGTCATGATCATCAGGATCCTCTTGAAGACGAAGATAATGATATGACAAAGAAAAGGAGGAAGGATACAGACACATCATCATCAAAGAAAGGTAAAGATCAAGCTAAGTCATCAAAGGAAGATAAAAACCCATCTGAGCCATTACAAACTAAAAAAGCTATGGATGCTGACGAATCAATTCAAGATGCTGCTGTAGATGCTGAAGAACCAACACAAGATGTTGCTGCTCGTAATCAAGATATGTCCAAATGGTTCAAACAAGATGTTGTTGAAAGACCAGAAACTCTTGATCCAGATTGGTTCAAGGAACCAAATGTGAATGATGCCCCTGAACAAAACTGGTTCAATGAGATGGTAATGCTGAGAAAGACCCAGAAAAGTTTGATGATCTGATGGGGTCTACTATTAACTTCACAAAATTTGCCAAGAATTGTCTTCAGAAAGATAAGCTCACGAAAGCATACTTAGAAGGACCAACATTCGCAATACTCAAAGGGAATTTCAAGAACAACGTCGAGCTAGAGTACAATCTGGAACAGTGTTACTTAGCTCTGACGGACCAGATAGATTGGGTGAATCCTGAAGGAGGAAGACGTCCTTATGATTTGACCAAGACACTACCTTTGCAAGGTCCTCCCAGTCACAAAACCATTCCTATGGATTTCTTCTTCAACAAAGACCTTGAGTACTTGAAGACTTGAAACAAGGAAATGAAATATGTTGTTTCACTAACAAAACTAAAAGCTGCAAAGTATGACCTGCAAAGTATGCCTTTCTAAAAAAATAAGATGATCCTAAAGCTATGGAGCTCAAGTAAAGTGCAATATGACTTAAACGCTGCACTTGGAATCCATCACTAGGGACCTAAACATTAACTTTTTACAGAGCAAGACATAAGGTAACATCACGTCATAAAGTCTACTCACAAATGAAGATCCTTAGTTTAATAAGAATATCAGTTGACAAGCAGTTTGGTTATGGTTAATTAAAAGAGATTGTTGTAAGACGAGTAGATCAGAAGGAGTATATATTCAATGAAGCTGACTTTCCAAGGCTGCATTTGAATGACATTGAAGATATGTATCTCCTTAAGATTCAAAACAAACTTTACCACCTTACAAGCGATGAACAATTTGATCTGGTAAATACTTGACGTCTCTTCATTTGAAGAACCATCATTAAGAATAAGGTAGAAGACGTACAACTTGGGGTGAAAAGTTATCAAACGAAGCTCAACATCACAATGCCACAAACCACATATGATGGTCTTAAATTCAAAGAGCCGTATACCATAGTGTATGAACCCAGAGGTGTAGTATACCAGAACAAAAGCAACCGGAAGATACTGATGAGGGCTGACAAGCTGTACAAGGTCAGTAACGGAATGCTCAAGTTGGTTCATGATAATCTGGATTCAATGCTGCATAACTTCATATTGGGCAACAACAATCAAGGCATGCCGAATCAAGCTTGGAGTGTAAAAGATCAGAAAAGGACAACATCAATGTTGAAAAAGATCGACAAGACCTTGTTGGAAAGAAGAATCATGCAGAGCCGTGAAAGCTTTGCTGGTGGAAGACGGGTCGAGACTGACTACAGACTACTGATGCGGACAAAATGAATTTGTCATTCTCGGTTTTGTACATTTCAAGTCATGTCTCGACAATTATCTTGTATATATATGTAGTGTAGATCAATAAATAAATAGTGTTTGAGTACCATTTTTTCAAGAATTTTTTAGTAAAATCAAAATCTTTCAAAATGATGTACTCAACACTATACCTTACCCTCATTAATTAAGGGGGAGCAATATAAATTGTTCCAAATAAGCATGCTAATTCAGACAATATTTTTCTCCCCAAAAGCCTTTCAAAATATTTTAATCAATTGATATCCAAATATCAAGAGATTTGCTATTTTTGATAAGGAGAGAAAATATGATTAAAATATGCAATTAATAAATGTGATCATTATGACTCAAGTGTGGTCTCCTCCCTTCATGTGCAAAACACTTACGAATATCGATGCATGTGTGTAGGGAGAGCATTTCTGAAAAATGAAACTATTAAAGTACAAATGTTTTGATTTATATCACAAGTACTTCGATTGATTTTCAAATTGTTTATGGTTCTGATCACTATACTCAACAACCTACTAATTCACGAAGGCGATGAAGTCATAAGGTGATTAAGGTTAGGTATAAGTCTAATGATCCAACCAGAACTAGAGGGATCTATGGTATGTGTTTAATTACACATACCTTTGACCACTAAAAACGGACTTAAATGACCAAAAACGTACCAAAAATACATTGTATTTGTATGTTTTGCATTTGTATTGTGCAGGAAACGGATATCCAAGAAAAGGACAAAAATCGAAGCCAAAACGACAAAACCGAGCACGAGAATGGAAAGACCGTAAGAAGTCAAAAAGACCAAGTCAAAGTCAACAAAAAAGTCAAAGTCAAAGTCAACCCCGGGAAGTGGCATTGGAAAGAGCATCGAAAACCGAACCCGAAAACCTAAATTGTCAAAAGTGGGCCCACCCGTACCCACCTAGTGGGCCCGGGTCAGCCCACTTATACACTTATACTTTATAAACCTTAATCCTTACCAAAAAGCCCAAGCCCCTTTTCTTATAACACCGGCCCAACAACAAGCCCATCACACCCCTTATAACTCCTGTTAACACACCCGTTACCCCAACCCTTTTTAAACTTAACACCGTTAGTCCTTAAAAGGACTAACGGTGCAAACACCAACCCAACTCCAAGGACCAAAATTGCAAACCACAAGGACTATGGTTGTAATAACATATAACACTTTCAGGGACCATTCTTGCCCATTTCCTAAACCTTCAAAAATAGCGGGAACACTGTACATCTTCCTAAATGTGCCCTGTCCTCACTACCAGACAAGACATCATCCCCCTTTCTTCTCCCCTATGTCGACCAACACCTTTACACACCTTATCCCACCACACAAACAGCCAAAGTCCACTTTGGCAATCCCCTAACCCCCTATTCGTCCAAGGAACAAGACAAGAATTGAAGGGTTGTGATCATAGGACTTGGACACTACTCAAATTCAATGGCCAAGATTGAAGTCTTGAAGCTCTCACACAGAAAACACAACTAGCACAAGTCCAAGAAGGAACTCGACTATATAAGTGTGTGTGTTTTCACACGGTAGAAGAGGAGTAGTGTAGTTGTAGTTTTAAATTTATTTTTAAATGTCTTAATTTATGTTTTCTTGTCTTTAAATTTCTGTCTTTACATTAAAAAGCCTTGTAATCCTTTTACAGTTAATGAAATTTTAGTTTTCCAAGTTTTCAAATTCTGTCTTTTAAGCTTATGCATTCAAGTTGTTTTGTGTTCACAAGTCATTCTCATAAGCTCTTTTAAGGTTATAGAAACTGTTTTTAACTTATTTAAAGTTTTTGCAAAAGTTTTTGAAAGTTACTATTTCATGAAATCATGAATTGTGATTTTAAGCTTTTTGGATGATAAGCTGGCTATGGAAGAGCTTATGGGTTATTTAGAATTGCTTATTTATAAGCTGGGTAGGACCTTAGAGCTTATTTAGGTTGTATTATCCCTGTTTGAGCAAGGGATAAGGTACACTCTCTTTTTACCAATTTTAGCTTATTTATAAGCACTTGCTTATTTATGCTTGTTTCTTTGCTTATTTTTCTTTTTAAATGCTTATCATGTCTACTCATTGCTTATTTGATCTTACCTGATGCCTGCCTTAGTTTATTTCAGCCTACAAATGTGTTTTCCACTCTTAAAGGGGTGTTTGGGTCAAGGATCCAAAATGGGTCAAAAGGGTTGTAAAACCACTTTGGGTCACTTGGCCAATTTTAGCAAGCTTGTTCTAAGTTAAAATTAATTAGTTTTTAAGGGTGTTGAAGTTTTAAAGTGAGATTTAAGTTTTTTCTATAAAGTGTCTAACTCTGTGGTCATAAAAGAATTTCATAGTGCTTATCTGATTTAAGCTTTCAAAACCAGTAGTTAAGTGTTGTTTTTGTTGTCTTTTAAGTGTCCTAATGCATTAGTTTAGTTGCTTCTTAGTTTACTTTGGTTGTATTCACAATCTGCAAAAAAAAAATTGGTTAAGTGATTTTCAGTCAAAACAGTCTTTTTGATTTAGCTTTCCTGTCTTATTCTTAAATTCAAAATGATTTTTGAAAGATGAAATAAGTACTTTAAGGTCCAAAGTTTACCTGTTTTGAGGTCTTAAACCCATAAGGATCCTGCTGCTAGCTTAAAAATAAGCTCGAAAAGTGATTCTTGTCTATTTGAAACTGCTTGCATTGCTTTTTTGCTTATCTGCTTTTTATTGCTTTCTGCTTATTTTTCTTTGCTTATTTTTGTTCATCATTTCTCATTAGGTGTAGTTAGTATATGTCTTAGCTTATTTATCTATTTGTTAGCTTAAGTGCTCTTAAATAGCTTAACAGTTTCCTTAGTGTCCTTAGTGTAAAAAAATAATATATCATGTAGATAAGCTAAAGTGTGTTTTAGCTTATGATTTTTCTTACATAAGTTCATTAGGTATAGATATTAATATGTTTTAGCTTATTTCATAATTTAGTCTTAGTTTAGTAGCTTATCCATAGGTCTGAATTAAGCCAAATTATCCTTTGAAGAAAACCAAAAAGAATTAAGTCTGTGTGAGCAGGTCTATTCAAGTGTATTTTTAATAGCTTAGATGAATTTCAAACTCCTTTTTAAATGTTGATTATTGTAACTTATTGGATAAGCTTTTTAGGGGTATAAGCTACATACCCATAAGGATCCATTAGGTTGCTTATTTTTAAGCTCAAAGTTGCTTGTAGGCCCTTTTTAAACTGTTTTCTGTCCATAGGCTTTTTATAGCTTATCAGCTTATATCATTGCTTATTTAGGTTTAGTTTAGCTCATTAGGTTAGTTTAAGCCCATTTTAGCTTATTTCTTTCAGTTTAGAGCTTATTTAAGCTTATTTGCATTGTAGTTTAATTTTTTTAAGTTTTATAGCTTTTTAGTGAATTTGCCATTCTAGCTTATTTTAGTTGCTTATTTTTGTTCATAAGTGCTTTTTAGATATAGCTTATCATCTGTGTTAGCTTATTTCTCTTTTTCATTTGCTTATTAGTACCTAAAATAGCTTAACAGTTAGCCATTTTAAGGCTTAGTGTAGTTTAGCTTATTCTGTCAACTTTCTTAGCTTATTTTAGTGCTTATTCGTGGTTTATAAAAAAAGTGTTTTTGTAAAAAGTGCTTATTTTTAAGTCTTCTAAAAAGTTGTAAAAAAATGGCAAGTAAAAAACATTTGGGAATTGGGGGAAGTCAAGGGTGAGCAGGACTCGAACCCGAGACCTCTACCCCAATTCAACCAAACGTTTTATACACAACACACACTACCACTCGCCCTTGGGTCTTTTTCGGTTTAACTTTGCAAAATTAATCTTTTATATACGTTTTGGCTCTTTTGGCTTATAAGCCGTTTTTAGCTTATTTCACAGCTTATTTAATAAGCTGTTTTCTCCAGCTTATTTTTATTAGATTCCTCATTGTTCAATGCACTTTTGCTAATTTTTTCAGATTTTTATTAAATAGTTTAGTATTTTTAAACATTTAATTTCATTAAAATCGTTTTTAATTCATAAAAAATTATAAAAAAGTCAAAAAAATATAATTCTTTTTTAGAAAATTTTCTTTTAACATTTAGGACTTAGGAAAATTAGATTTGCTTTTGTAGGGTTAAAATTGCAAAATTTGATTTTTTAAAGAACGGGATTGAACCCCGTTCACGTTTTTAGTGTTTTTAAGCCCTAAACTCTTCCGTTTTTGGTCTAGTTTTCTTTGTTCTAGCATTTTAGTCAATTAAGACTTATAAAAGCCAAAAAGATCATTTTAGAACTTAATTTTGATAATTTAGGGTTTTTAGGTCACGTTTAGGATTCCCGGTTTGCGTTTTTAGTTTATATTTGTTTTGCCTTATTTGTTCTTAGTTTAAATTGCCTTAATTTTCCCGTAGTTTTAGAAAATCAATCTAAACCTTGTTCCATTCAAGCATCGATTATCAAAACGACTCTCGACTTTCAATTGCATTCCTCGTTGGGGATAACGACCCGGGAATCATACTTCCGGTTTACTACATTGAGAGATTTTTGACTTTCCTTATTATAAGTATTATATATTTATATATATATATTTAAAAAAAGGGCTGGTCAAGAGATTTGTTAGTTTTTGGCGCCGCTGCCGGGGAGGATTGTATACGATTGTTGAGCCGTTTGACAATTTGTGTTTGAAGATCCTTCCGTGTGAAGTTATTTTGTTTATTTTCTTATAAAAAAAATACAAAAAGATTTTTCTTTTATTAGTATATATATAATATAAAAAAATCAAAAATTTAAAAACATTGTCCATAAAAAGAAATAAAATTCACCATCAATATAATACTTTCAATTGAAGTATTATCATTAATAAGTTCCCGAACCAAAGATCAAAAACTTACCTTTTGTGTCACTCGCGAGGTACGGTTCACCTTTGAAAGTTAAACAAACTCTAAGAGGGGTATAAGGCGGGTTGTTCCGAGGAACTACGACCCTAAAGGAGAAGGTTTTTAATAGCTTCGCGCTTTCCCGCTCCTCCGCTCCTTTGTGCGTTTTTCTTTTAAAGAGCTACCGTGAAGTTTGTTGATTAATTGGTTTAAGTTGTCTTATCTCATTTTGTCCTTTAATAAAATGAATTGTTTAAAAAACCTAAAAAACCAAAAATAATCTTCTTTTTCTTCTTATCCATTTAATTCTTTTCTTAACCCTCTATATTGTTTAATTCTTATGGCGTCACTCGATTATCGTTTGAATCCCCTCTTCACGTTTAAAGAGTGTTCATCTTGTGGATCTTTGTATAATAAAGGATATTGTTGTTCGAATGTGAGTTCCGACTCGTCTCAACAACCCCTTCATGATTGTCCCAAGTGTGGAAACCCGGTTGATGATCTACGTTGTCAACAATGTCCTCTTTTACGAAAGAAATTAAAGGAAGTTTGGTTTACAATTTGTGAAGAAAATGGAATTTTCCAAGCCCTTCAAGATACTTCCGAGTCATCCAATGACAATACCAACGTTGTTAATGCTCCTCAAGAGCCATTCGTTGTCAAACAGGACCCCGGTGAAAATTCCTCGCAAAGTCCTCCACATATTGACCATCATTGTTGTTACGAGTGTGGTGATTCGTTAGACGATATCTTTTGTCAACGATGTACTTGCAAGTCTTGTGGGAACGGTGCTCATTATGGTTATAATTGTCCTCCGAAAGTTCCAAATCCGGAACCATGCAACAATCAAACCGCTAATGAGCTCCCACAAACTTTGCCAAGTTTTGATTCGACATGCTATTCTGGAGATGGAAATTCATTCAGTTATGATTCCACTCCTAATCCTGTCAATGATTCTCCTAACGTTTTTAACCCACCTCCACAACCCCAATACGTACCATACTCTTATGAGTTATGTGGGAACGATGCCCATCATAGCTATGATTGTCCACCTCAAGTTCCATTTGTCTACATTCAGGACCCGTGTTTCAATCAAAACCTTTATTATTTTCCACAAACTTCACCGAGTTTTCCACAACAATATCCTTGTTATGAAGATTGTGGGGATCTTCACGAGACTTTTCAATGTCAACCGATGAATTATTACGAACCTAATCCGTGTTATGATTCTAATTATTTCAGTTTTGACCAAACTCTACCCCCACAATATACCGTCAATTATCCAATCTTCAATGCTCAAAATGAGCTTCTAAATTCTCAAAATAAGATCATGGAGCAAATGACATCCATATGTGATATGGTTGGTCAATATATGCAAAAGAAGGAAGAAGAAAAGCGAATTGCGGAAGATCAAGCGTCTAAAGATCGATATTTGAAGATTTCCATTTGCTATGATGATGACGAGGACTATACCATTGCAATCATACCTATTTTATCAACCGAGGAGCCCGTTGACTCTCTCATAATGGAGGATGAGCATCTTGATGCTATTCCGGCAACGGAATCAGAAAAAATAATAAAGTCTAGTGTCGAGAACCTTGTCCCGACCCTAAGTAAGTCCGAGGGTATTCCCAACAAGATGTGTGATGTGCCTCTTTGTGATCATCCTACCCCTCTTAAAGCTTTTAAAGAACACTCTGAGATTGTCGTCGATTTCAACGATGATTCTACTTCGAGTGATGACGATTCTCCTTACGGTGAGGATATCGATTATGTCGATGCATTACCTCCCAATTCTGAGCTCGTCAGCTTAGAGGTGGTTGAGAATGTTACCCCGGAAGATGGAGAGATTGAGGACGATATTCTTCGTGAAAAATTATCAAAAATTAGTCTTCTCATTGCTAAGATCGAAGTAATTAATTCTAATCCACCTCCATCTTCTGATTTTGTGACCAAGTCTTCCTCCACTTCTCTTAACTTTTTCTTGGAGGAGACTAACACCTTTGATAATTCTATACCCAAATCTGAAACTTTCTGCTTTGATTTGGAAGAGAATAGTAGTGGCAGTACCATTACTCGTTCTGATTATTCTCTTCTGGATTATGAAGCTTTCTATTTTGATGACGATCATATTGAAGAGATTAGTAGTGGCAGTACCACTACTCATTATGATATTTCTCTTTCTAAATATGATTTGTTTATCTTTGATCTTTCGAATGATCCGTTTCCTCCTGCCGATAGGAGTGACTTTTATCATGAGGAGTTCGTCGATGAACTTGGTCACATCATATCTCCACCAGAGTATGATTGCTTCTATTTTAAGAGTAAGCCCGATCCGAGGGAGTTGACTAGTATTGTTGACTCTAGGATTCGTGAGAACCTTTCTTCTATGGCAAATGTGAATTTACCATTCGAGGATGCCTAATCTCCTCTCTTGGCATATGTTGTATGGATCTTTCTTTTTTTTCTTACGTATCCCGTTACTCCTCCATATCTTCTCTCCTGCGGGAATGAAGATACCATTTTTGACCTCGGCATCTCCAATTATCATTCTTTTATGCCGGGTGTATCTCATCGGAGTGGAACTTTTACGAAATTCAATGTTTATCCAAACAACTTGAATGAAAGTCCGATGGATATTTTATCTTCCACTTGCTTCCCCATGGACCAATGAATTCGGGGTCGAGTCAGGCTCAAGACTCGGTTAACAAAAACAAGCGCTTCGTGGGTGGCAACCCATGCTTATCCCTTAGTTTTATTAATGAATAAGTGTTTTGTGTTGTGATGAGGCTCGCCTCTTCCTATTTCGTGTTTTGTGTTTTGTGTTATTTGTCTAGGATTGCCCGGATTTTTGAAGCCTCTCGTGCTCGTGGTTTTGTCCTTCGATCACTCGAGCTTCAAATCCTCAGCTTCATTTTGGGAATCCAATATCCAAATCTTATCGACTAACGTTTATCTTTAAGCATACTTAATAAACGGCTTAGGATTTACGTAGAGAACCTTCTTAAAACATTGAGGACAATGTTTAAATCTAGTATGGGGGAGGGATCTATCGATTTGATTGTGCCTGCAGTCGTTGTTTCTACGTAATCCTGTTTTTACCATCAAAATTTCAAAAAAATGAAAAAACAAAAAATTTTCAAAAATAAAATAAGTGTTTTGTCATAATTTTGACTTTCCTGCTGGGTAGAATAAGAATAAATTTTGACCCGATCAAGCGTGTTGAGCTCTAGCTTGTTCCTTAACTTTTAGACTAAGCGTTCGCGGATTTTCGCGAAGAACGAAAAATGATAGAGTTAAGTATGAGTTGGATGCTAAACAAGGATTATTTGGAAATCTTAAGAGCTCATGTGTGTAATTTGTGGCTTTTTCTCCCATAAGCTCCTAACCGGACTAATAATACGTGCTGTTTTTGAAAATTAAACTTAAATCAACAATTTTTGAGATGTAGTCGATAGCAATAATTTTAGTCTTAGTTCAAACTTATACTTAAATTTTCCAAAAATAAGTCTTCTCTATATATCGTGAAATAAAGTAAAATGAAAAAAAAGAAAAAAAAGAATGATGAGTAATAATTATAAACTGTGGGCTGATAAAAGTTTGCTGCATCTTGCCGGCTCACAACCGATGTTGCAGCCTTCTAAAGAAAGCCCATAGTAAGAATAATAATCCAAGACTGATAAAAGTTTGTTGCATCTTGCCGGCTCACAACCGATGTTGCAGCCTTCTAAAAGGTCGAGGGTTACAATTGCATCAATGTTATGTTTAAATATTAAGTGTGAATTAATAAATGTAAGATCTCTTTTTGTTAAATTTAAATATGCTTTTGAACTTTGACTAATTCATTTTAAGTTTTTAAATAAGCTATGTATAAACGGGAAACCTAAGAGTTTTTGAAACCTAAGGTCCGTGAGTCCCGATACTAGTCTCTGTGGGGTGTCAAAAGCCTGGTCACTTAGCCGTAAGGTTGGGATGTGCCGAGACGAAAGTCGCTACATGGGATGATCTCGCCTTCAAACTCATTATTCTCGGGTGGAACGTGAAGCATAGAATTTTGCAAAACGTTGATCCATGGTTGAAATTCAAATTGGCACATTCACCTAAGAAATAATAATTGTCGGGAGTGAAAAGTTCACAAGTTGCAAATATGAGTAGTGTTAGCATCTTAACTGATATTTAACGGTGATTTCATTTTAAGCTTGGTTTGGAGCGAGTGAAAAGTCGGGGACGATGAATTTATCCTTTTTGGGGCATTTTCGGATCGAAATGCATCTTGTTCTATGATCCCTAACGGTTATGAAAATAACGAAAGTCAAATATGTTAGTTAGTTGCTAAAAAAATATAATAAAAAAATGAGAAAAAGGAAAAATAACAAAAATATGTGTAGGAATAAGTGTATATCTTTAAGAATGGTAAAAACGGGGCTTTTCTAAACTATTGATTCTTTAATTTCCCTCGATGAACACTTAGCTACTTTTCGAGGTAATTAGTCGAGGGGGATTGAGATTCTTAGTTTTCTAAGTGCTTACTTATAGCATTGCGTGAGGACACAACAATATCTTAGTATGGGGGATTTTGGTATGTGTTTAATTACACATACCTTTGACCACTAAAAACGGACTTAAATGACAAAAAACGTACCAAAAATACATTGTATTTGTATGTTTTGCATTTGTATTGTGCAGGAAACGGATATCCAAGAAAAGGACAAAAATCGAAGCCAAAACGACAAAACCAAGCACGAGAATGGAAAGACCGTGAGAAGTCAAAAAGACCAAGTCAAAGTCAACAAAAAAAGTCAAAGTCAAAGTCAATCCCGGGAAGTGGCATTGGAAAGAGCATCAAAAACCGAACCCAAAACCTAAATTGTCAAAAGTGGGCCCACCCGTACCCACCTAGTGGGCCCGAGTTAGCCCACTTATACACTTATACTTTATAAACCTTAATCCTTACCAAAATGCCCAAGCCCCTTTTCTTATAACACCGGCCCAACAACAAGCCCATCACACCCCTTATAACTCCTGTTAACACACCCATTACCCCAACCCTTTTTAAACATAACATCGTTAGTCCTTAAAAGAACTAACGGTACAAACACCAACCCAACTCCAAGGACCAAAATTGCAAACCATAAGGACTATGGTTGTAATAACATATAACACTTTCAGGGACCACTCTTGCCCATTTCCTAAACCTTCAAAAATAGCGGGAACACTGTACATCTTCCTAAATGTGCCCTGTCATCACTACCAGACAAGACATCATCCCCCTTTCTTCTCCCCTATGTCGACCAACACCTTTACACACCTTATCCCACCACACAAACAGCCAAAGTCTACTTTGGCAATCCCCTAACCCCCTATTCGTCCAAGGAACAAGACAATAATTAAAGGGTTGTGATCATAGGACTTGGACACTACTCAAATTCAATGGCCAAGATTGAAGTCTTGAAGCTCTCACACAGAAAACACAACTAGTGCAAGTCAAAGAAGGAACTCGACTATATAAGTGTGCGTGTTTTCACACGGTAGAAGAGGAGTAGTGGAGTTGTAGTTTTAAATTTATTTTTAAATGTCTTAATTTATGTTTTCTAAGTTTTCAAATTCTGTCTTTTAAGCTTATGCATTCAAGTTGTTTTGTGTTCACAAGTCATTCTCATAAGCTCTTTTAAGGTTATAGAAACTGTTTTTAACTTATTTAAAGTTTTTGTAAAAGTTTTTGACAGTTACTGTTTCATGATATCATGAATTGTGATTTTAAGCTTTTTGGATGATAAGCTGGCTATGAAAGAGCTTATTGGTTATTTAGAATTGCTTATTTATAAGTTGGGTACGACCTTAGAGCTTATTTAGGTTGTATTATCCCTGTTTGAGCAAGGGATAAGGTACACTCTCTTTTTACCAATTTTAGCTTATTTATAAGCACTTGTTTATTTATGCTTGTTTCATTCCTTATTTTTCTTTTTAAATGCGTATCATGTCTACTCATTGCTTATTTGATCTTACCTGATGCCTGCCTTAGTTTATTTCAGCTTACAAATGTGTTTTCCACTCTTAAATGGGTGTTTGGGTCAAGGATCCAAAATGGGTCAAAAGGGTTGTAAAACCATTTTGGGTCACTTGGCTAATTTTAGCAAGCTTGTTCTAAGTTAAAATTAATTAGTTTTTAAGGGTGTTGAAGTTTTAAAGTGAGATTTAAGTTTTTTCTATAAAGTGTCTAACTTTGTGGTCATAAAAGAATTTCATAGTGCTTATCTGATTTAAGCTTTCAAAACCAGTAGTTAAGTGTTGTTTTTGTTGTCTTTTAAGTGTCCTAATGCATTAGTTTAGTTGCTTCTTAGTTTATTTTGGTTGTATTCACAATCTGCACACAAAAAATTTGGTTAAGTGATTTTCAGTCAAAACAGTCTTTTTTATTTAGCTTTCCTGTCTTATTCTTATATTCAAAATGATTTTTGAAAGATGATATAAGTACTTTGAGGTCCAAAGTTTACCTGTTTTGAGGTCTTAAGCCCATAAGGTTCCTGCTGCTAGCTTAAAAATAAGCTAGAAAAGTGCTTCTTATCCATTTGAAACTGCTTGCATTGCTTTCTGCTTATTTTCTTTGCTTATTTTTGTTCATCATTGCTCATTAGGTGTAGTTTGTATATGTATTAGCTTATTTATCTATTTGTTAGCTTAGTGTGCTTAAATAGCTTAACAGTTTCCTTAGTGTAAAAAAATAGATAATGTAGATAAGCTAAAGTGTGTTTTAGCTTATGATTTTTCTTGCACAAGTTCATTAGGTATAGATATTAATCTATTTTAGCTTATTTCATAATTTATTCTTAGTTTAGTAGCTTATCTATAGGTCTGAATTAAGCCAATTTATCTTTTGAAGAAAACCAAAAAGAGTTAAGTTTGTGTGAGCAGGCCTTTTCAAGTGTATTTTTAATAGCTTAGATGAATTTCAAACTCCTTTTTAAATGTTGATTATTGTAGCTTATTAGATAAGCTTTTTAGGGGTATAATCTACATACCCATAAGGATCTATTAGGTTGGTTATTTTTAAGCTCAAAGTTGCTTGTAGGCCCTTTTTAAACTGTTTTCTGTCCATAGGCTTTTTATAGCTTATCAGCTTATATCATTGCTTATTTAGGTTTTGTTTAGCTCATTAGGTTTGTTTAAGCCCATTTTAGCTTATTTCTTTCAGTTTAGAGCTTATTTAAGATTATTTGCATTGTAGTTTAATTTTTTTTAAGTTTTATAGCTTTTTAGTGAATTTGCCATTCTAGCTTATTTTAGTTGCTTATTTTTGTTCATAAGTGCTTTTTAGATATAGCTTATCATCTGTGTTAGCTTATTTTTCTTTTTCATTTGCTTATTAGTACCTAAAATTGCTTAACAGTTAGCCATTTTAAGGCTTAGTGTAGTTTAGCTTATTCTGTCAATTTTCTTAGCTTATTTTAGTGCTTATTCGTGGTTTATAAAAAAAGTGTTTTTGTAAAAAGTGCTTATTTTTAAGTCTTCTAAAAAGTTGTAAAAAATTGCAAGTAAAAAACATTTGGGAATTGGGGGAAGTCAAGGGTGAGCCGGACTCGAACTCGAGACCTCTACCCCAATTCAACCAAATGTTTTATACACAACACACACTACCACTCACCCTTGGGTCTTTTTCAGTTTTACTTTGCAAAATTAATATTTTATATACGTTTTGGCTCTTTTGGCTTATAAGGCGTTTTTAGCTTATTTCACAGCTTATTTAATAAGCTGTTTTCTCCAGCTTATTTTTATTAGATTCCTTATTGTTCAATGCACTTTTGCTAATTTTTTCAGATTTTTATTAAATAGTTTAGTATTTTTAAACATTTAATTTCATTAAAATCGTTTTTAATTCATAAAAAATTATAAAATAGTCAAAAAAGTATAATTCTTTTTTAGAAAATTTTCTTTTAACATTTAAGACTTAGAAAAATTAGATTTGCTTTTATAGGGTTAAAATTGCAAAATTTGATTTTTTAAAGAACGGGATTGAACCCTGTTCACGTTTTTAGTGTTTTTAAGCCCTAAACTCTTCCGTTTTTGGTCTAATTTTCATTTGTTCTAGCATTTTAGTCAATTAAGACTTATAAAAGCCAAAAAGATCATTTTAGAACTAAATTTTGATAATTTATGGTTTTTAGGTCACGTTTAGGATTCTCGATTTGCGTTTTTAGTTTATATTTGTTTTGCCTTATTTTTTCTTAGTTTAAATTTCCTTAATTTTCCTGTAGTTTTAGAAAATCAATCTAAACCTTGTTCCAATCAAGCATCGATTATCAAAACGACTCTCGATTTTCAATTGCATTCCTCGTTGGGGATAACGACCCGGGAATCATACTTCCGGTTTACTACATTGAGAGATTTTTGACTTTCCTTATTATAAGTATTATATATTTATATATATATATATATATATATATATATATATATATATATATATATATATATTTAAAAAAAGGGCTGGTCAAGAGATTTGTCAATCTACCCAAGGACATTCCACTGGATAGAATTAGAAGTCCTTATGAAAGATGAAGTTGAATGATAATAAGGGAAAAATGTTGACTAAGGCATGAGTTAGCACTGGAACAATCACAATAAGGTGTTAGTGATGACATCTTGGTAAACATTGAAGGCGTTGAAGAATGCAAAAGAAATGTAAGGATAAAGGGTTTAAAGAAAGAAGCCCTCCATACACTTAGGAAGAAAGCGGATCAATACGTATGCTATAAGAATCACAAAGATGATTGCTGGTATTGAAGATAGTCATCATGGACCCAGTGATGCAATGCAAAACCCTCCCTAGCCACTCAAGGTCTCTTAAAAGATTCTTGATTCATTTCTTACGGAGATAAAACATGTTATCTATCGACTTTCTCATTTCGAGTTAGTTGATATTGAAAAGGTAGCAGTCAGCTCCAGCCTTTGATCACTAAAACCAAAATGCACTTATTGAGTCTAGGCCAAAAGAGATCAATATAAATCTCATTAGGACACAATTCCAAAATACACTTGTTGTTCATAAACATAGAACACAAGTGATATCTAAGAGTCCTACGTGTTATCCTTGTGATCTTGCTAGATTATTCAGAGTGATACTCTTTAGTTTCATAGTGACGAATGGAAATAGTTCCAGTGTCCCCATCAAACAACATTACGGTAGATGACTTGCGAGATTCTATATGAATCGAGCTTGTGTCAACTAGATATCGATTTTGGGCAAGTTTATGAATTGACGACTCAATCAGTCAAATAGTAACTAATTAATTTACTCTTATCGTGTTGTCTGCTTTGAGATGTTCTGATAATGAGAACAAGCTAGTGCAGCTCAAAACCCTATCAAGGAGACTCTTTGAATATACCTGATCACATGTACAATATTTATACTATAAAACGGGAAACCGAAGGTTATTACAACCGAACTTGGACGAATGACAAAGTCATATTCATCCATATATGTTATTGTTAACCTTTAAGAATTCAGGTTTAGCCGACGGTGGCACGACCTCATTCCAGTTGAGTTAAATTCATAACCGCATGCTCATAATTAAGATTCAAAGTTTCAAGAAATCAAGACAGCTCAAGATCAAACAAAGACAAAGACTTCCGCTACTCTGATATTCAAAATCTTCCTTGAAGACATAAAGTGTTCAATTTAAAGATTATCAAGGGAGATTGTTAGATAGCTTTCAAGATGACATAAAGTATGAGCATGTTGGTCTAAAGACACAAGCTCGCAAGAAGGCAAAGTATTACAAAGACAATCAAGTGATGTGTCACACCCCCAAAATCGGACGATAGCGGAATAATAACATTGGGGTGCGACTTCAAGGCATAAAGTACAAGTCGCAGAAAACGACCTCAAAAGAGACGTTTAAATAAATTTCTCATTCGATATATTAAAATCAGAGTTTACAAAGGGTCCCAATTATAATGCAATAGAAAACATTTTGTTTAAAACGTTTGTCGAATGGTATACAAGTTATTAAGCCTTCAAAAACATATCCGCGCTACACCAATGCTCCCAATGCTCCACAAGCAAAATGATAACCTAAGAAAATACATGCTAAAACGTCAACAATAATGTTGGTGAATTCATAGGTTTAAGTAAAAGCAGTGTTGAAATAATTTAAGTAAATTTTCAGAAGAAGAGTAGCGTTACGGCATTTCAAAGTGTTATTTCTGAAATCCAATAGTGATTCAGTAAATCAAGAAGTATTTAAAAGTGGACCACCAAACTTAAGTAATGGTGTACTAAGTACGTATTCAGAAGTCCAAAACAAGTAAGGTAGACAAGAGAAACAAATTCACCAAGTCTAATTATATATTATTGCACTAAGCTCATGACCCCGAAGCATTAACTGTCTGTCTGCCCCAAATAAGGTAGGGTGTCTGCCAAAATAGCCTACAAATTCCTCTAAATGTTAAATGCACCATGATCAACTTGTGACCATAAATTCCGGTGGGGATTGTTAGTCCCGATAGATCTATCCACAACACTCGCGCTTACTACAATAGCAATTAACGGTTCATGATAAGTAGGGACTTCACGGCAATAAGGTAACTTAGCAATAATATTCAGGCAGTAATCTGGATAGCATACACTTTGTAAACACTTGTGTCCGTAGTAAAACAATCATGTCTAAAATTCATGGTTTCAAATATAGGTATTCAATGATCTCAAATCATATAGTAAACAAATCAAGCTTTGGTAAAAATAGTCATGTAATGCTTATGTATAGAAATCAATAAGTTTATGTAGTAAAACGAGCACGTATTCTCACCCCGAAAACAGTTTAAGAAAACCATTAAAAGAGAAAAGGTGGGGCTATGAACTCACCTTAGAAGTGAAGTGAAGAATAAGTCGAGTGAATGAATGAAAACGCGTCACGGAAATATCCGAAAGCAACCTAAGTAGATATCGGTCGTATAAGTACTAAGTACTAATAACATATATAATTCTATATAGCTACATCACCATCTAATTGTGTTTGTGAAATAATGTTTAAATCGCATTTGATAAATAATAATCATGTATTTGAACTCGTATAATCGCGTAACTAGTTTAATCGCCTTTGTAAAATAACATTTATAAAGTTTAAAACAATTATAAATATTATTTAAGTGATTCCAAAATGTTTCGCAAAAATTTATAAAAAAACAAACTAACACTATTCATCTCAGGAAATAGTGCACAAGTTATAAAGTAGTGTGTAACTTTCTCGTTTTAAGCCTGTTTCTTACGTTTCTTATGTCAATGCTTTCGTATTAAGACGACGTATCAAAATATGACATTTTTGTATTTCAAGTCCTCTGATGAAAAGTGATTTTTACTGTTCATACCAGTTATAAACTTATTTTTATAGATTTAGTTATCGTAAATGGCGTATCTTATTCGTTATAGCTCCGTTTTTAGCGATTCTTTCGCGCACGTCTTCGTAATTAAAAGTTTTATCATATAAATGATGTTTTCCAAAATAAATATAACTGATGAACAGTAACTTTTTATAAAATTTATTTTATAAACCCGGTATTAACGTAAAACGTATATTTGTCGTATCTTTTTCGTTATGAATCGGTTTTTCGAGTTTCTTACCTTTTTGGAATCATCATGAGACGTACTATTTTATAAAAATATCAAACCTACTATTTGGAAATCGAACCAAAACAGTCCCTTCGTAATGAATATGTGTTTATTTATATAACTTTGTTTTTATTTACTTTTCAACTTAATAAATAATCACTAGTCTTCCACAAGCCATTATACCATATGTTTTACATATTAGTATGTCCATTAGTCCATAGTTTGTCCAAGTGTCCAATATAATAAGTCCTTAACAATGCTTTTAAATCACAACTTTCTTAAGTAAACTTTTATTTGCTAGTTTATACTTATACTTTTTATACTTAAATCAACTTGGTACAATACTTATAATCCCATTATAACATGATATTTACAACTATATAACATGTGTAAAATTATACAAAACCATGATTATAAGTACAAGTCTATTTTACATGTTTAAAAGTGTCCTAAATGGTGATTAATTATATAAGCATTCTATATCCATAAAACCATTAAAGTAAAGACATAAAGAGTTTTAGATGACCTTAATATGATGTATGATGATAACCAACACAACCTAAATCCTTGTTTAGATTATAAACCCTAGCTTGCACACTTGGAAACCCTAAAACCAAATGAAACCCAATTCTTCCATTTTCCTTGCTTAACACTTGTAAAGGCTTAACCAAGCCTTCAAACCTTCTTAGTATGTCTTAGATATGTTGTAGTAATGCTTGTATAAGTAGTAAAAAAATTTTGTATGGGTTGGTTGTGGTGTGAGTTTTGAGCCGTGGCTTGTAAGAGAGAAAAAGAGGGATTGAGTTAGTTTTTGCTAAGTGATAAGTGATGTGTGTTCTTACCTCTTGCTATGCATGATATATATATATATAAAGGACTATACATATATAAAGGACTAGTCAAAGATGGAAAAATAAAGACCAAAGACTAGTCCAAGGCTTCCATTAGGAGTGGTCAAAGTTCAAAGGGACCATGGGAGGGTCTTAAGGAAAGTGTTGGTCAAAATGCTTAGTCATGGTCTTAGGTTTAATGGCTTGAAGTTGTACAAAGACCAAGTTGGTGTTTGTGAGCTCAATGTCCCCTTGGGACTATACTACAACCGAAATTTGAGGGGGGGGGGGATGAGTACTAGTTGGTGATTTTTGATATTTTACATAATATCTAGTATAAACTTGAAGTATAAGTTGGTAGATTTAAGTATAAAGGTAATACTTGTAATGTGTAGTTTTTAGTTGAGTCATTTTATGTACAACTTGACCAATAATGTTAACATGGGTAAAGTTTTATAAAACTTTGAGTATTGGGTATAAAAATAGGTATTTGTTGAAGTGTAGAAAAGTTTTGGTGGTTCCGGGCATGCTTAAACGTATTTTATCGTAAAACGTAAACGTTTTACGTAACCAATAAAAATAAAATATAAAAGTAGATTATTACTTTCACAAAAAATAATACAATGCTTGTTTGACGTAAACTTTAATTTGTTTGGTGTCCTTTTACGTTGAATGATTATTTTTAACTTACGCGATTTAACTATATAATAAGAATTAAAAGCGAACACATACGAGAAGAAAAAAAATAATTAGTGAAATATATGATGTCGTAAATGACCTAAAAATACGGAATGTTACATGATGATGCAAGATTTATGATCTCGAGAAGTTCAAGATCAAGTGATAAAGGCTCAAGATAACACTTTATCAAGCATGAAGGAAAAAGCTCAAGTTTAAAGATCAAAGAACACTACAAAATGATGCAAGATAAAGAACAAGATTCAAGACTACGAGCAAGATTGAAAAACACTCACAGAATGCTAAGTTTAAGATATTTGTAATATGGAGTAACCTCCCTTAGGGGGAGATTGTTAGGATTATAGAAAAGTATCTGTTACTTCCAGTATTTTACCTTCCTAGCTCGTAGTTTACACGTGTAATAGTTTAGTTAAGAAACGAGTCGACCCATGGTAAACCCATGGATAGCCACGCCCCATGTAAGTATAAATACCCTCTCTACACATGGAGAGGGTGTTGGTTTTCATTATATATGACATTTCTTTATTTCTCTCACTAGAAAACCATCCATCTCTTTCTCTCTCTAGAATCTTACTTATTATCCATTCGGTGTGTGTTTAATACTATTCTACACTTATTTGATGTTATACAATGTTATTGTAAATGTCTATTTTAATATTTACTTGGAACAAAGATGAATTCTCATGAAAAAATGGGAAAACAAGTGATTTCAGCCAATAAGAACCAAAGCCGTATTTTCAGATCAAGCACACGTCGTATGCTATCCTATTGCACACGGTGCGTGAGCTCTCGGTAAAGAATTAGAGTCCAAGTCCTGAAGACCCACATGGTGTATGTCTCATCCATGCACACGTCATATGGAACTGAAGAGATAATGACGTAGATGTGTTTATCTAGAGGCACATGGTGTATGCCATCAAGAAGCATACGCCGTGTAGGAAACCGGGCCTTAGGGATTTTTGCCTATAAATACCACATTTTCTTCACCCTTTTCCATAGGCTTTGAAACCCTAATAGGTTGGACGTTTTAGAGGCTGAAGAACAAGGAGGAAGACCTCAAGAGTGAAGGTTTTACATCATATAACTTTTGATTATCAGATCTACATCATGGTTTCAATTATCTTGTCTATTTTGAATAATCTTTTGTTGTGAGAGGCTAAGCCTTTTGTGCTTGCCTTGCTATGAACCTATTTTAATTCAATGATTGAAGTTCAATTCTTTAATTTATTCTATCGTGTCTTGGATGATTTATGCACTGTTATAGACATACATCTTTGCGTAGACCATGGCTAACCTGTTGAGTATAGTTGCTTAGTATGCGGATCTAGTGAAATGCACCTATATGAATCATCTAGTGGTGGCAATTTTTGACACGACGCAGTAAATGACACGAACCCGACTGATGTGCAACACTGAAGTTTTACAATCCTCCTACGCAGAGTACCTAATCATTGTAGTGTAGTATAGATAAGACTCGAGGGATTGATTGTTCTCTAGGGGAATAATGAGGTAGGTTCAAATTTTATGTTACTAAGATCTAAGGGTTGCGAGAAGAGTATTTTTTTGTTTTTATGCTTTTTAGAAAGCAAGTAAAATTAATATGTTAAGAGAGATGGTTTTAAACTAAACTAAACCAAACTACTCCTAATTATACAAGAAAATTAAAATTGGTGGGAACTCATATAGGTAAACAAACGTGATCACTTGATCATGCACTACTCCTTAATTGATCTATCTAACCTATTGTTTTGTCACCCTTGTTAGTGTAATGCTAAGTATTCCCCTAATTTGATTACGAGTTGGTCAGAAGTGCATCTACGTAATCACCTAAGCAGACAACTCCTGGAAACGCTCTTCCTACCCAATAGTAAATCATACGCATTAAATACTTGATGACATCAAATAACGCGCATTAAATACTTGATGACATCAAATAACGTATATTTTATCCCATGTTATTAACCTATTTTGTATAGTTATTGCAAAGAATTGTTACTTAATCGTTTATATTTGAGAATTGCAGTAATTATGGAGTAATTGGTAAAAGTTAGCAAAAGGCGCGCATTCTGGAGCTTAAATGAAGATATTTTGAAGATTACTATTCTAAAGACCAATATGCCGTATCCATCAAGGAAGATACGGCGTATCTATGCCTGCACTCACCAAAGACCACTTAGGAATAAAGATCAATACGCCGTATCCAGAGGACTCAATACGCCGTATTCAAGATATGGAATCAATATAATATTCTGGAAGATATCAAGCGTGGTCCCTACTCCAAGAAATCCCCAATACGCCGTATCCAACTCTTGGATACGTCGTATCCAACCGACTTCCAGACCTTATAAATAGAAAACTCAAAAATGAGTTTTAAGTGTGCTAAATCATATTCTCGATACGTAAACCACAAAAGTCAAAATATTATTGCCTAAGTAGTCACTATATTGCCACTATCTAAGTCCCTACTATCATGAACCGTTAAATTACCTCGTAGGGGTAAGCGCTAGTGTTGTGGATAGATCTATAATCGGACAAACAATCCCCACCTGTAATTTCTGTCCAAGTTGATCATGGTGCATTTAACATTAGAAAGAACTATACACAGTTTTGGCAAGCACCCTATATTTGTTTTTAGGGCACAAACATTAAAGGCTTCGTTTCATGACTTAGTGCAATAATATCTATTTCTTTTAGACTTGTTGAATTTGTTTCTCTTGTCGCCATTACCTGTTTTGGACGTCAGAATACGTACTTAGTCCACCCTTACTTAAGTCTTGTGGCCACTTCTAAATACTTTTTGATTTGCTGAATCACTACTTGGATTTCAGAAATAACACTTTGGAATATCGTAACGCTTCTTTTTCTATTGAAATATTACTTAAATTATTTCAACACTGCTTTTACTTAAACCTATGAATTCACCAATATTATTGTTGACGTTTTTGCATGTATTTTCTCAGGTTATTATTTGCTAGTGGAGCATTGGGAGCATTTGAGTCGCGCGGATATGTTTTTGAAGGCTTAATAACTTGTATACCATTCGACAAACGTTTTAAACAAAATGTTTTCTGTTGCATTATAATTGGGACCCTTTGTAAACTCTGATTTTAATATAACGAATGTGAAATTTATTTAAACGTCTCTTTTGAGGTCGTTTTCTGTGACTTGTACTTTGTGCCTTGAAGTCGCATCCCAATGTTACTATTCCACTGCCGTCCGATTTTAGGGGTGTGACATTTGCTTCCTGCTCATCTTTATTGTGATAGTAGGTTTTCCTATTTCAATTGCTGGAAATCCTGTTTTCCATGAGAAAACTAAGCATTTTGAGATTGATTTGCATTTGGTTAGAGAGAAAGTTTCTTCTCGCGTTGTTAAGGTTTTGAAAGTTGCTTCAGCTAGTAATGTTGCTGATATCTTCACAAAAGGTTTAAGCATTGCTCAGCAGACTGAGTTTTGTAAAAGACTTAGGCTTGTTGATATGTTTAAGCCATGAGCCTGAGAGGGGGTGTTGGAATTATAGCTTGCATTGTGCAGGCTCATGTTGTGTATTAAAGTGCAGGGGTCATTCCTGCACTTTTGTCTAACAGTTTGGTGCTTGTTTTATGTTTGGTTCTTTTTAGCAGGTGTTCAAGTCTTCAGGGGCTGAAGTGGAAGTTTTGGGTCTATAATCCCTCTTTCCTAGCTCTAGGGTCAAGCCTGGTTGCTCAAGTTTTTTATCTTTCTCTTAAGTCGATTCTATCTCTCAATCTTTATATCTTTAGTCTAGTATTGTGTAAAGATCATCTTGATCTTTAAGTCTGGTATATTTAGGGTTTACTAAGTGTTTGTAGTGAGGTTTCTTTGTAATCTGATCTTGTTTCTTTTAGTATTGCACTCGTTTGAGGACAATACATATTTCTTTGTATTTGTAAGGTGAGCACACAGTTGTAGACTCATCATCTATAGCTATTGTTATTTAGTAATAAATCACCGAAAGTGTGGCTGGTTGGGTGATTATCAGAGGTATTTTGTGATTGGGTTCATAATTTTTACAAGTATGAAGACTATTGCGTGTGTATCCTCTAACCTAGCCGTGTTTACCTAGACGTATTCGCTGTGCAATTAAAAAGCTAGTTTTCTAAAGCCTAATGCGTACATCATTAACAAGAAGCAATAGGAAAAGATAAACAACTAGCTTTCATGCAATCATAAGCAAACACAAATTATATTTAGCCAAGCATGTTAATTGAAAGTGAAGAACAATTAATCAAACAATACATAGACATATCGAAAGATTAAATGGAATGAGGAACTTCACTTAAATTAAACATGGAGTTATTGTGGTTACGCAAGGGTTATAAAAACCTAAAAATCGTCTAAAAACGCAACTACAAAGTATAGAGATTAAGGCGCGACGACGTCGCTTGTAAATTGCGACGTCGTCACACGTAGAATCTTCTTCGAGCTTCTCAAGGTCGGCTACTTCGACGTCGTCACAAAAGATCTTGACGGTATCACTTGATCACTTAGACGTCGTCACAAGGAATTGTGACGCCGTCTTCGCGCACTGTATGCCAAATCTTGATCATCTTCGTGTAGAGTTGCAATCTTGTCCCGTTTCTTCCCAAATTGAGTCCAAGTCACGTGTATTTCCTCCAAATGCTAAAATAACAAAAAGAAACGATTAAGTACGATAAATGAAGATATTTGCATGATTTCGGGGGTTACATGACCCCGAAAAAGTGTATAAAATTACACATCATCATCGAGTTCTTTTCAAGAAGGGGAGAATAATGGAGAACGAAAATACACTAAAAGAATGTTCTAGCATATTAAGATTAGTATTAGATTTGGTTTATGATTTATCTCTATATTTATGCATTATCTTGTAATCGATTAGGAATATTTAGAAATTTATCTAGAAGTTTTCCTGGTTATAGTTGTTTTAGGATTCTTAGGTCTATATAAACTAAATTGCAGCATATTGTAATGGATTCAATCAATATTATTCAAACTACTTTTTTTACATGTTTTCACGTTTTAAACTTTTGTTCCTACGTGATTCAGAAACCAACTTAGGTTTCTTGGCCTTTGTCATTAATCTGTTCATTAGCGTTGGCTGTGAACGAATATATCTTTAGTTGTCCTACATCATATAGTAATAAGTGGAATATCTAGTTATTGAAATAATATAATCACATCGGACCTTAGAACTATAATCTTGTCTTAACAAGTTGTCAACTTGTGTTATTTTGAACTAGTACATGTATTAACACTCAATTTACTACATTAACTAGCAAATTTAACCGTTTTAGTGCTTATATGTTCTTGAGTATTAACAATTGATATTTTTGTTTGATTGGGAAAATAAAATGAAACAATAGTCAGCCATATAAGTACATGATCATCATCACATGCAGAGGAGAACCACATAAATCTTGTTAAGATGAGTAATAAACCTCACCCCCATACTTTTCAATCAACACCATATCTATCCATTCACTCATCTCCACGTGTCATACCATAGTTGCCTGCTTATCTTGTGAAGAACCCATTCAACCAAAAAACACTTAAACACCAATTACTCAACACTCTCTTGCTTCTTGAATCCTTTAGCTTCATCTTTGAAGCTTTAAAAAAATATATCAAAAATGGAAACAAGTGTAGCTTGTTTTGCACGTGGTACAATTTTGCCAAGTGTTGCTTCTCAACATACAACTTCATTTGCATCACCTAGGTCCATTTCGCCATCATTCACCACCAAGGTATATATTAATGTATATTAATTTCATTAGTTCATTTATATTGCTCTTTTTCATTTACTTCAAGTTATTAGTTTCGTATGTCAAATGCATGCAAGATCGAACATAATTTGATCCGTTTACTTAGGCTTTAGTAATGGTCTATTGGTCATGTAGCACACAAATTTGATACGTATATCCCTAGCTACTTAGTAAACAATCAGAGCCATATTTGAGGGTGTGCGAAGTGTGCAAGCCTCAAAGTTTTAGGGGCCTCAAAATATATATCCCTTTATATATTTTGGGGCCTCAAAAATTTGCTTCCCATATCAAAATGTTTAATGATATATGAAATTATGTTCTAAATATATTTTAAACTCTACTTAAAGTGATCGAGAGTAATGGATAACTCATAAAAAACTAAAGCTAGATGGTTACAATATATCTTTGTCGCGATGTTTAGTTATTATATAAACTTTCGCACAGGGTCTCCGCTAGCTCAGCTACGACAATATAAACAATATAGACAAACATAGTGTTGATGTAAAAATAATTTGTTTTGAACAACTCTCTAGCAAAGAATGTTGCCATTTTTGGCAGGTCTGAAAAAGTATCAATAAGAAGAAAAAAGACACAACCAAAATGAAGTAGATAAGGGGCAATTGCATATATACCCAAAACATGCTTAACTTGCATTGTACAACATACATTGAAAACTTGTGTTTTGGGTATATATGCAAATATTCAAGTTTTAGTGGGTATATATGCAATTCCCCCTAATGATAAAATCTTGGAAATCAAGACATTTAAAGATGGATTTTGGGTCAAAGTTGGGCTAGCCGGTAGCTAGTTGTAGGCCCATAACTCATTCAAATTAAAAGTTATTCCAAAGAAATGTCAAATGTTCTTGATTCTTGTTTTGTGTACATGAATTGGCAAACTGCTATGAATATTAGTAGTACCACAAAATCACTACTTATATCCCTCTAACTATAAGACTGGATTCTATTTTGTAGAGTTTAAAATCAAGTTCATTATTCGGAGAAGCGTTGAGAGTAGCACCAAGATCATCCCTCAGAGTTTCAAAGGCGCAAAATTCCTCGGTCATAACCAAATGTGAAATCGGTGAAAGTCTGGTGAGTTTATCATGGACACACGAAAAATATAATAAAATTTAATAAAATCAATATGTTTCATTTTGTGTTCTGTAGCATATTGGAGCTCATATCGGTGTTTTGATACTTTTTGTAGGAAGAATTCCTATCAAAGGCAACCCCGGACAAGGGTTTGATCAGATTGTTGACATGTATGAGTGAAGCAATCAGGACCATTGCCTTTAAAGTCCGAACTGCTTCTTGTGGTGGAACCGCATGTGTCAACTCATTTGGAGATGAACAACTTGCAGTCGATATGCTCGCTGACAAGCTTTTATTTGATGTTAGATTCAAACTCAACTATATTTCTCTTGTCATTTGAGTAAAAATTTAAAATTAGAGTTCCAAACAACATTCTATAATTCACGAGTTTATAGATAAACTTCTAAACAGAATAAACTTTGTAAACGATGAAAACTGGAAGGGCCTATTGAACCGGCTAGCCCACTCATAAACTAAAGCTAACTAGCCTCTTTTGCTAAACTCTTTTATAGGCATTGACTCACTCGCATGTATGTAAATATGCTTGCTCCGAAGAAGTTCCTGAGCTTCAAGACATGGGTGGTCCAGTCGAAGGTTAAATTGTTACATTTTCTAAATTTATACACCATTTTGAGTAGATATAATGTTAACATATGATATCATTAAACTTATAATACATGACATGATCAAATGTCAAGATAGGATAGGCTGTGTTGTACTCGCTATAATGTCATGATTTTATATGATAAGTTTGAAGGTATATTTAGCCTCAACATATGATAACCATATTGTTAACAATTTAAAATAACGTAAATGAGCAGGTGGATTCAGTGTCGCGTTTGATCCCCTTGACGGGTCCAGCATTGTTGACACAAACTTCACCGTGGGCACCATCTTTGGCGTATGGCCAGGAGATAAGCTTACCGGTGTGACTGGAGGAGACCAAGTGGCTGCAGCCATGGGAATTTACGGACCTCGAACAACTTATGTTATTGCTATCAAGGGTTTCCCTGGAACCCACGAGTTTCTTCTTCTTGACGAAGGTAAAACAAACTTTTGTTTTTAACTACGAGTTAAGATAGTTTTACCATTCCAGTATAGTAGTATCAAATTCTGACAATATCGAGTTTAATGATCAGGGAAATGGCAACATGTGAAAGAAACAACCGAAATTTCAGAAGGAAAAATGTTTTCCCCTGGAAACCTCAGAGCCACTTTTGACAACCCGGATTATGACAAGGTCTTCTTAATTAATCCTTATTATCGCACTCATTAAGAAATCTTGTATTTGTTTTTCTGATTCACTTTTACTTAAATAACCTAATGCAGTTAATCAGCTACTACGTAAAAGAAAAGTACACTTTGAGATACACTGGTGGAATGGTGCCGGATGTTAACCAGGTTGATCCTTCATTTCGTTTTGGAGTTGTATAAGGCAGATTTCTTTCCGGTAAATTTTGTAGTTCTAATGTTATGTTCGCTGCAGATTATTGTGAAAGAAAAGGGTGTTTTCACGAATGTGATATCACCAACAACAAAAGCCAAGCTAAGGCTTCTTTTTGAGGTAGCTCCATTGGGACTATTGATCGAGAACGCTGGAGGTTTCAGCAGTGACGGGACAAAGTCCGTGTTAGATAAGGTTATCGTGAATCTTGACGACCGAACTCAAGTAGCTTACGGGTCTAAAAATGAGATCATCAGGTTCGAAGAGACACTATACGGATCATCTAGGCTCAAGGTGCCTGTTGCAGCTTAAAACTCAATAAATCGAGACCATCTTTGTTTTGTAAACATGTATTGCTAAGAATTCAATGAAAAATTTTCATTATATATATATTGGATTCCGATAACTTTTATAAATATATCATTGCAAACTTATTCATGGTTTTGTTTGAGTTTAAGAAAAAGAAAACAATCGCGCCAGGTAGGGGTCGAACCTACGACTTTCTGCTTAGGAAACAGACGCTCTATCCACTGAGCTACAGGCGCCTTTTATTTATTATAAAACATTAATAATATCAATATCATATAGTCTGTAAGTTTTTCTGATGCATTCCAAGTTTTCAACAATGATAAATTTGTTTCATGTACTGTTGTTCTTTTGAAAAAATATCTGTGAACATAATGTTATATTCTCATTGTGACATAGATTATGAAGTTTGGAATTTTGAAACTATGAATATTTGTTCTTGTAGAATTGAACGATATCGAAACGAATTAGTGAATATCAAGCGAGACAAAGATTGGACTTTAATAAAGTAAATGTGGATCTGCACATTCGTCACAGTGGGAATATATGTAGTGACGAACCTAATCATACGTATTTTTTTATGATTGATGTCTACGACTATTGATATGTGACCGACACTTTACGGTAGTAGTCGACGTGAACTTCATGCATAATTCATAGTGACAAAAAGAAGTGTAAATGCATTATGCAACTTTAGTACCCGTTGCTGTTCTTTCCACTTGACCCTTAGCTTTCCTTTTCCTTTTCGCCTTTGCCTCAAATAATTGCTCATGGGCAATTGCTTTGGCCCCTTCATTGATTTTTCGTACCCACTTACATGCACAATTACAACACCTTTATAGTCCAATCTTTGTCTCGCTTGGCCTCTCGACCTTCCAAAGAAGTGGGTTTCGTCAATTAGTTGTTGCTACGTAAATACCCTTTGTTTTGTATGTTTATGGAAACGTTAACGTTTGAATGTGACACTCAGGACCACTTTCTATTCCAATTCGATTCTTTTCCTACTGAGAGATGCTAAATCAACGTACGGATCCTTCATTTCCATGCATCTCATTTGCTAATTAAAAAAAGTTAACAGAAGCTTCAATTTTATTTCCAACATAAGTGTGTTGATTGTCTAGCAACAAAGTGTTAAGCAAAAGACCATTTGAATATTGAATGCTAATATGGGTTACTCTACATATTCTGTTAGCAAATAGAGTGTGTTTTGACCCGAAGACACCACGCAAAGCAGCAAAGACACTCTAATGGATGAGATTATAATCTTATCTCCTTTGTGGATTTCTCACCGGAATAAGAGTTAAATTCCTACTTGGCTAGCGTGGATAACTGATCATGTTTCAGCTTGTATTAAAACGTTAGTGTTCGGGAAAATCACAAAAATACCCAATTTTACAACCTCACTTCACAAAATACCCAACTTTTTAGCCAAAATGCCAAAATACC
>BQNB010053331.1:0-40064 GCA_026074375.1 Tanacetum coccineum | reverse complement strand
CATGATTTGACTCCAAACCTCAGGCGATTTGATACTCAATCACGTGATTTGATCCAAATTCTAATCCAGTGATTTGATACAAGGTATAGGAAATTTGACTATAATTTTCCAGGCGATTTGATCCTCTTTTAGCGATTTGGTCCAATGTATTAGGCGATTTAATCATTATCTCGCGGTTTGATCAAACTTTAGGCGATTTGACTCATCTTCAGGCGATTTGATCTTTTTCCAGCGGTTTTACTCACTTCTTCCCGCGGTTTGTTTACATATCACCTACAAGATCAATATCATTACACCATTCATCATTTCAAGCGACATAACATACAAATCAAGCAACTTTCTTTCAAAAGCAACAAACTTTACAATACCACAACACCACTTAATTCATTAAGAACTGTCTTTCACACACCACTTTTGCAATGTCGACTCAACAAGACATTTATGCTGTTGGTTCCGAAAACTGACCTCCTATGCTTAACAAGAACAACTACGTTCCATGGTCTAGTCGACTTCTCCGTTATGCAAAGAGTAAACCAAACGGAAAACTACTTGTGAATTCTATTCTTCACGGCCTGTATGTAAGATGAATGATTGTAGAACCCGGTGATCTAAACCGTATACCTCCTGTAGCTGAATCTACTCACGAGCAGACAGATGATGAACTCACTGAGAAAGAAGCAAAGCAAATGGAATCTGATGATCATGCAATTCAGTCTATCCTTATGGGTCTTCTAGAAGACATCTATGATGCAGTAGACAGATGTGACACCGCTCAGGAAATTTGGTTACATGTTGAACATATGATAAAAGGTTCTGACATCGAGGCTCAAGAGAAAAAGGCTAAGTTGTTTAATGAATGAGAAAAGTTTAATTATGCTGAAGGGAATGTATTGGGGAATATTCTTAAAGTCTTTACCTTTTCGTATTCGCAAAGCTAATGATTGGTGCATCTTTCTCCTAAAAAAAAATACAATAAAACAACTTTTCCAGAAAAAAAGGATTCGCTCAAATTTTTTCCAAGTTCCTAAATCCCCATCTACAAACCAGAATTGAAAATGAGTGAGCGTATTTTCGTTTAAAAAATATTTATTTACCAAGTTTTAAATTTTAGAAAAAAACTCGTTTTTCACCCCTTTTACATAAACATCCACTAACGGGCAAATGAGAGTTAAAAATCCGTTTCGTGGGGGTTGTTACGTTAATTCTAGGTTATGGTCTCAGTTTTTCCGATGTTTAATCACCCTAGGGAAGCTATTTGGGTGGATATAATATTTTCTGGGAGTTTAAATTGTGTTACGTTTTTTGTATAAAAAAAAGCTTGTCTTAGAGATTAATATTTTAAGGAAATATGAAAAGGGATTTAAAAAACTGGTTTTTTTTTTTTCAATCCCAATGGATTTTGGTATGGGTGGTTTAATACTAAGGAAGGGATTGGGGAAATTCCCAAATTTAAACTTAAAAATATTAAAAATTATCCCATTATGGGTTTGGAACAATTTATTCTTGATCTCAAGGTGCATATGTACGTATTTCTTGTTTTATTTTAGGTGGTGTTTCCCTAAAGTCGGGTTAGGGAATTGGAATATGCAATATATAGGTCTATTCCTATACTCCCTGGCGTATTCCGATCATCAGTTCCCAATTATCATTCTGGGGGGGAGAATTTAAGGTGTAAGGGGGAATATTTTTCATAAAGGGGATCCTCTTAAAAAAAAAACCAAAATTTGGCATGTGTAAGAATATTATTCAAATGACCTCATAAAACCAATGAGGTGAGAATCTGTATATATAGGGATAATACAACAATGTTTACAAATATCACTCCTATGATTAAGGAGATTGATTTAACTAAATGCCTATGATTAAGGAAAACAAATAAATACAATAAATGTTGTAGTTATCCGTTAATATCCCCCTTCAATCGAAATGGTGGCGGTCCAAGACGTAGCATGGTACGAAAGGTTTCAAACTGAGATCGCGGAAGACTTTTGGTGAAAATATCTGCCACCTGAAGATTGGTTGGAACAAACTTCGTATACAGTTTGCCAGAGTGTACAAGTTCACGAATAAAATGATAGTCGAGATCAATGTGTTTTGCACGCTTATGAGATACCGGATTCTGAGTCATGAACAAGGCACTCTTATTGTCACACAGGAGAGTGGGCCGATCAGGAGGTAATGCATGTAATTCCTGTAGAAGATGAGTGATCCATACAATCTCGGCAGCGGTATTGGCCATAGCCCGATATTCAGATTCACAACTAGAGCGGGAGACAGTTGGTTGCTTTTTGGCACTCCAAGACACAAGATTACCGCCTAGATAGATCGAATAGCCATAGGTAGAGCGACGCGTGTCCAGGCAACGAGCCCAATCGGCATCAGAATACCCGATGATCGTGTTTGTGTGAGGCCTACTGAAAGTGAGACCAAATGAGATGGTGCCTTTGACATACCGAAGAATTCTTTTGACGGACTGAAAATGCGCAATAGTTGGGGCATGTAGGAATTGTGAAACTTGATTAACAGCGTAGGATAAATCAGGTCTTGTGATCGTTAAATATTGAAGAGCCCCAACTAATGAGCGGTAAAGAGTTGAATCTGAATAAGGTATACCATCAGCAGTAAATGAGACATGAGTAGCAAGAGGTGTGCTAACTGGCTTGGAATCATAAAGATCGGCTCGTTTGAGTATGTCACGAGCATACTTAGATTGGGTGAGAAACAAACCATTGTCCGTGTAAGCGATTTTGAGTCCCAAAAAATAGTTAAGAGCGCCAAGGTCTTTGATGGCAAATTCATGGTTAAGACGGGAAGTAAATGTGGCAATGACAGATTCATCATTTCCTGTAAGAATAAGATCATCAACATAGACGAGTAAGTACATGATGCAAGTATCACTAGTGAACACGAAGAGAGACGTGTCTGCCCGACTGCATGTAAAGCCATAAGAAAGAAGAAAAGTGCTCAACCGTTGAAACCAAGCCCGAGGTGCTTGTTTTAATCCATAAAGTGCCTTGGATAATTTGCAAACATGATTTGGATATTGATGATTAAGGAAGCCAGGAGGTTGTTCCATAAAAACTGTCTCATTTAAGTGACCGTTTAAAAACGCATTTTTGACATCAAGTTGGTGCAACTTCCATTTATGCAATACGGCAAGAGATATCACAATGCGAACGGTGGATGCTTTAACAACGGGACTGAACGTGTGATAGTAGTCGAGTCCCGGAATTTGACTGCAACCTTGGGCGACTAAACGGGCTTTGTATCGTTCAATTGTTCCATCCGAGTTATATTTGATACAGTAAACCCATTTGAAACCAATAATATTTGCGGAACCAGGACGTGGGACTAAGACCCATGTTTGATTTTGTTATAAGGCTTGAAACTCTTCATTCATGGCTTCCATCCATTTAGGATCCTTTGCGGCTGTTTTGAATCCACGAGGTTCGGTAGTGGATAATAAAGCAACATGGAGAGGATGAGTAGTAAGTGAAGCAAGATCAGCATGATGTTTGTGCTTGAAAATACCTGCCTTTGAACGTGTTGTCATCGGGTGAGAAGAAGTAGAAGATCCTGTAGTCGGCTGATCAGGAGCAATGTGAGTGGCTAATGGATGATTTTCTGGATCAGAAACGTGAACCAGATCTGAATCATTGGCTGGGATGTGTACCTGATCTGAATGATGGACTGAAATTGTATCTTGGACACCAAGAGAATGTTGGGATGTAATGGGGTTAGGTGTGTGGACCTGAGCAGCCTGATTTGGATCAGATGACCTGCATAATGAACATGGTGTTGGGCCCGAGGTTGGTTGGGTTTTGGGCGTTGCATTTTGCTTCAAGGCAGGAGAGCTTGGTGATTGGGGAACATCTGGAAGAAAGGTAGTGAGCTCCAAGGTGCTAATGTTAGGATTACATGATGAACCAATGAATGGAAAAACCGTTTCATTGAAGCGAGCATGACGAGTAACAAAAACACGGGAAGTAGTTGGATCGAGACATCGATACCCTTTGTGTTGCAGGCTATACCCAATGAAAATACACGGAATGCTTCTTGGTTCAAGTTTGTGTTGGGAATAGTCACGCAAATAAGGAAAGACTTGGCAACCATAGGTGCGAAAATTATCATATTGAGGATGCTGATTAAATAGCAGCTCAAAGGGAGACTTGTTCTTCAATAAAGGTGTGGGCAATCTATTTATAATAAATGTTGCCGTAGTAAATGCATCCACCCAATAGCTAGCCGGAACATGAGCATTAAATAGCATAGCAAGACCGGTTTCTACAATATGTCGATGCTTTCTTTCTGCTCGACCATTTTGTTGTGGTGTGTACGGACATGAAAACCGATGAAACGTGCCATTGTCTTCAAAGATTTTGCGAACAATTTGGTTTACAAATTCGGTGCCACCATCACTTTGAAAGGTTTTGATTTTTCGTGAGCATTGGGTTTGAACCAGATTTATAAACACGGGGAGAACCGAATAAAACCCTGTTTTTGTTTTGAGAGGATAAAGCCACGTAAACCTGGAATAATCGTCAATAAAAGCAACATAATATCGATATCCATCTTTCGAACAAATAGGAGCCGGTCCCCATAGATCACAATGAATCAAGTCTAAAGGATGAGAAGAACGTTTAGCATTAATAGTAAAAGGTAATCGTTGTCCTTTAGCAAGTTGGCATGGTGTGCAAAGAATAGGTTTTGGTAACAATGACGTAATAGATAAAACACCCAACTTATTCAAAGTAGAAATTACATCAAATGAAACGTGGCCTAAGCGAGCATGCCATAACTCATAAGAGGCTGGTTTTATAACTTTAGCCGTAGCAATGAAAGCAGTAGGTTCATCTTTGAGCACATAAAGTCCATGTTCACAGCGACCTCTAGCGAGAACCCGTTTTGTTTTCCGATCATGAATATAAAAAAATGGTTGAGAAAATAAAACATCAACGGGATGGTCAGTTGTTAGCTTACTCACAGAAAGCAATTTCTTGTTAAGTTTAGGAATAACAAGAACATTTCTTAAAGGAATATCATGTGAAACAGTTGTTGAGCCCGTATGAGTAATTGGAAGCGTCTTACCATTTCCAAACATGACTTTAGCATTACCTGGATAAGGAGATGAATGGTGGAGAGAGTCACAAGCAGGAGTCATGTGATCCGTAGCTCCCGAGTCAACATGCCAATTGGGAGTATTGGTGTTAACATGGCATTGCGCATGGAAAGCTTTTGCTAAAGATTCATCCGAAGAAGGCGAGGCTTGAGTAGCATAAGTATAAAGACTTGGACACGTAGTGGCATAATGGCCATTTGTTAGACATAACTGACAATGAGGTGGTCTGCGATTGTGACCACGTCCCCTGCCACGGGAATGATTGCCACGATTAGAACGACCGCCACCTTGTGCAGAATCGGTGTTGGTCGTTTCAACATGAAAAACAGCCGGTGGTGTAGGAGTACCATGTAGTGACTGTAGGAACAATTCATGACTTTCTGCTTGTGTAACCAAATCACGAAACATAGGAGCGGGTTTTGTGGCCCGAATAGCAGTAGAAAAAGTTTCGTAGGAGGGTCCCAAACCACAAAGAAACCAGTGTAATTTATCAATTTCAACAACGGGGTGACCGATTGCAGACAACTGGTTACAAAGTGCTTTGAATCGACGACAATAATCAGAAACTGAAGATGTACCTTTTTTAAGTTGTCGGAGAGAATCGCGCAATAAGTGAATCCGTTCAACAGACGCATTGCTATACGCAGCTTCAAGAGATAGCCATATTTGGTGAGCAGTAGTGAGACCAAGAACCTCAGCCGCCGCTTCTTCGGTTAGAGACGATTGAAGAAGAATGACGGCTCTTTGATCGTCTTCAGTCCATGTAAGTAGATCAGGATTAGGATTAGCTTTACCTTCAATAGTAACTTTGGGTGACGGTGAGATAGAGGTACCATTGATGTGCCCTATCAATTTCTGATAGGTGAAGATAGGTATCATATGATTTCGCCATAGAAGATAATTGGTTGAAGAAAGCTTAATTGTTATCATATGTAACAGGGTATTCATGGAAAATAGGCTATCATGAAAAGAAGAAGATGCTGCCATGGTGAGATCCCAGAAAATATTTGTGGGAGAAATACGGTAAAGAGGGGGAGGGTTTAGCTGGCTGATACCATGTAAGAATATTATTCAAATGACCTCATGAAACCAATGAGGTGAGAATCTGTATATATAGGGATAATACAACAATGTTTACAAATATCACTCCTATGATTAAGGAGATTGATTTGACTAAATGCCTATGATTAAGGAAAACAAATAAATACAATAAATGTTGTAGTTATCATGATTAAGGAGATTGATTTGACTAAATGCCTATGATTAAGGAAAACAAATAAATACAATAAATGTTGTAGTTATCCGTTAATATCATATCACCTTTTCTTATTTTGTGTAACGAACGAATTTTGTGCTTTGATATACCCATACTTTTAAATTTTGATCATTGTGTGTATTTTTTAACCATTTTACCCCTCCCCCGGTTAATAGGAAATCTTGTAAATTAAAGAGTAAAATGGTCACATAATAAACACAAAGATCGAAATTTAAAAGTATATGTGTATAAAATTGCAAAATTTTGTTGTTACATAGAAAAAGAAAAGACGCAAATTATGATACATTTGTAAATAATTAGTCACGGGATATATTCATTGGATTATTAGTAACTTAAAGGCTTAACATCTTTTTAGACATTGCTACTTGCGGGAACAGACACTTTAGCAGTGACGATTGAGTGGGCTATATCACTTCTTCTTAATCATCCAGGCGTGTTAGAGAAATCAAGAGCACAAATCGATGAATATGTTGGCCACGAACGTATGGTAGATGTTAGTACAAAAAGCATGTGGGGGCAAGTGTGAACCTGGATCGTTAAATGAGGTGGACCAGGAGGTAGGATACGGTGATGATCTTGTACTAATTCAAGCAATAAAGGGGCTATCTGCACAAATAAGGGTAAACTGTTAGCCTTACCGCGGGGCGAACCTCATGATTAAGCTCCGGCGTGAGAGTAAGTATACATGTTTGTCAGAGAATGTCAGAGTATGTGTGTGTATTAATGATAGGACAGAATGTCCCTTTTTGGGGTGTGAAACGACCCCTATTTATAGGCAAGCCCAATACTAGGGTTTCCTAATATTTCGCTTGCGACTGTTAGTAGCCGGAGTGGGTCCCTTATCGGGCAAGGGTCCACGTGTAATCGTGTCTGCAGACGTGAGTACCCTTTCGTAGCCCGTGTTTGTCCGCGGAGGTGCAACGAGTGCGGCTTTAAAAGGTACTCACGTGCGTCTTTGGAATATCCGGAGCGTGACCCTTATCAGGCTTAGTAGTCCGGCTATTTGTTGTATTGGGCCAGGGCCCATATGCGCATATTATGAACTAAGCCCAGTAAGCTTGGTGTTCATACTATACGTCATCAAGTCCCCCAGTCTAGTTCGCTTATTGTGCGCGGTAACAATTATAGCCTTGTGCAACACCATACCATTTCCTCACTGTGTGTCTTTGAGAAACTGATACATGTGTCTCGAGCTGACCCTACTTGAGCTATCACCGCTAGGTACTCATTTTTTTTCTTTTCTGGGTGTGTATCCCTCAAGAAGACTTTTAGCCTCTAATGTATTGTATGTGTTTCATGAGACTTGATTATAGCCGACAGTGTTAAGCGACTTCGAGATGTCGCCAATTTACGAAACATAACCAACTGGGCTCGTTTGAGTATGTCACGAGCATACTTGGATTGGGTGAGAAACAAACCATTGTCCGTGTAAGCGACTTCGAGTCCCAAAAAATAGTTAAGAGCGCCAAGGTCTTTGATGGCAAATTCATGATTAAGACGGGAAGTAAATGTGGCAATGACAGATTCATCATTTCCTGTAAGAATAAGATCATCAACATAGACGAGTAAGTACATGATGCAAGTATCACTAGTGAACACGAAGAGAGACGTGTCTGCCCGACTGCATGTAAAGCCATAAGAAAGAAGAAAAGTGCTCAACCGTTGAAACCAAGCCCGAGGTGCTTGTTTTAATCCATAAAGTGCCTTGGATAATTTGCAAACATGATTTGGATATTGATGATTAAGGAAGCCAGGAGGTTGTTCCATAAAAACTGTCTCATTTAAGTGACCGTTTAAAAACGCATTTTTGACATCAAGTTGGTGCAACTTCCATTTATGCAATACGGCAAGAGATATCACAATGCGAACGGTGGATGCTTTAACAACGGGACTGAACGTGTGATAGTAGTCGAGTCCCGGAATTTGACTGCAACCTTGGGCGACTAAACGGGCTTTGTATCGTTCAATTGTTCCATCCGAATTATATTTGATACGGTAAACCCATTTGGAACCAATAATATTTGCGGAACCAGGACGTGGGACTAAGACCCATGTTTGATTTTGTTGTAAGGCTTGAAACTCCTCATTCATGGCTTCCATCCATTTAGGATCCTTTGCGGCTGTTTTGAATCCACGAGGTTCGGTAGTGGATAATAAAGCAACATGGAGAGGATGAGTAGTAAGTGAAGCAAGATCAGCATGATGTTTGTGCTTGAAAATACCTGCCTTTGAACGTGTTGTCATCGGGTGAGAAGAAGTAGAAGATCCTGTAGTCGGCTGATCAGGAGCAATGTGAGTGGCTAATGGATGATTTTCTGGATCAGAAACGTGAACCAGATCTGAATCATTGGCTGGGATGTGTACCTGATCTGAATGATGGACTGAAATTGTATCTTGGACACCAAGAGAATGTTGGGATGTAATGGGGTTAGGTGTGTGGACCTGAGCAGCCTGATTTGGATCAGATGACCTGCATAATGAACATGGTGTTGGGCCCGAGGTTGGTTGGGTTTTGGGCGTTGCATTTTGCTTCAAGGCAGGAGAGCTTGGTGATTGGGGAACATCTGGAAGAAAGGTAGTGAGCTCCAAGGTGCTAATGTTAGGATTACATGATGAACCAATGAATGGAAAAACCGTTTCATTGAAGCGAGCATGACGAGTAACAAAAACACGGGAAGTAGTTGGATCGAGACATCGATACCCTTTGTGTTGCAGGCTATACCCAATGAAAATACACGGAATGCTTCTTGGTTCAAGTTTGTGTTGGGAATAGTCACGCAAATAAGGAAAGACTTGGCAACCATAGGTGCGAAAATTATCATATTGAGGATGCTGATTAAATAGCAGCTCAAAGGGAGACTTGTTCTTCAATAAAGGTGTGGGCAATCTATTTATAATAAATGTTGCCGTAGTAAATGCATCCACCCAATAGCTAGCCGGAACATGAGCATTAAATAGCATAGCAAGACCGGTTTCTACAATATGTCGATGCTTTCTTTCTGCTCGACCATTTTGTTGTGGTGTGTACGGACATGAAAACCGATGAAACGTGCCATTGTCTTCAAAGATTTTGCGAACAATTTGGTTTACAAATTCGGTGCCACCATCACTTTGAAAGGTTTTGATTTTTCGTGAGCATTGGGTTTGAACCAGATTTATAAACACGGGGAGAACCGAATAAAACCCTGTTTTTGTTTTGAGAGGATAAAGCCACGTAAACCTGGAATAATCGTCAATAAAAGCAACATAATATCGATATCCATCTTTCGAACAAATAGGAGCCGGTCCCCATAGATCACAATGAATCAAGTCTAAAGGATGAGAAGAACGTTTAGCATTAATAGTAAAAGGTAATCGTTGTCCTTTAGCAAGTTGGCATGGTGTGCAAAGAATAGGTTTTGGTAACAATGACGTAATAGATAAAACACCCAACTTATTCAAAGTAGAAATTACATCAAATGAAACGTGGCCTAAGCGAGCATGCCATAACTCATAAGAGGCTGGTTTTATAACTTTAGCCGTAGCAATGAAAGCAGTAGGTTCATCTTTGAGCACATAAAGTCCATGTTCACAGCGACCTCTAGCGAGAACCCGTTTTGTTTTCCGATCATGAATATAAAAAAATGGTTGAGAAAATAAAACATCAACGGGATGGTCAGTTGTTAGCTTACTCACAGAAAGCAATTTCTTGTTAAGTTTAGGAATAACAAGAACATTTCTTAAAGGAATATCATGTGAAACAGTTGTTGAGCCCGTATGAGTAATTGGAAGCGTCTTACCATTTCCAAACATGACTTTAGCATTACCTGGATAAGGAGATGAATGGTGGAGAGAGTCACAAGCAGGAGTCATGTGATCCGTAGCTCCCGAGTCAACATGCCAATTGGGAGTATTGGTGTTAACATGGCATTGCGCATGGAAAGCTTTTGCTAAAGATTCATCCGAAGAAGGCGAGGCTTGAGTAGCATAAGTATAAAGACTTGGACACGTAGTGGCATAATGGCCATTTGTTAGACATAACTGACAATGAGGTGGTCTGCGATTGTGACCACGTCCCCTGCCACGGGAATGATTGCCACGATTAGAACGACCGCCACCTTGTGCAGAATCGGTGTTGGTCGTTTCAACATGAAAAACAGCCGGTGGTGTAGGAGTACCATGTAGTGACTGTAGGAACAATTCATGACTTTCTGCTTGTGTAACCAAATCACGAAACATAGGAGCGGGTTTTGTGGCCCGAATAGCAGTAGAAAAAGTTTCGTAGGAGGGTCCCAAACCACAAAGAAACCAGTGTAATTTATCAATTTCAACAACGGGGTGACCGATTGCAGACAACTGGTTACAAAGTGCTTTGAATCGACGACAATAATCAGAAACTGAAGATGTACCTTTTTTAAGTTGTCGGAGAGAATCGCGCAATAAGTGAATCCGTTCAACAGACGCATTGCTATACGCAGCTTCAAGAGATAGCCATATTTGGTGAGCAGTAGTGAGACCAAGAACCTCAGCCGCCGCTTCTTCGGTTAGAGACGATTGAAGAAGAATGACGGCTCTTTGATCGTCTTCAGTCCATGTAAGTAGATCAGGATTAGGATTAGCTTTACCTTCAATAGTAACTTTGGGTGACGGTGAGATAGAGGTACCATTGATGTGCCCTATCAATTTCTGATAGGTGAAGATAGGTATCATATGATTTCGCCATAGAAGATAATTGGTTGAAGAAAGCTTAATTGTTATCATATGTAACAGGGTATTCATGGAAAATAGGCTATCATGAAAAGAAGAAGATGCTGCCATGGTGAGATCCCAGAAAATATTTGTGGGAGAAATACGGTAAAGAGGGGGAGGGGTTTAGCTGGCTGATACCATGTAAGAATATTATTCAAATGACCTCATGAAACCAATGAGGTGAGAATCTGTATATATAGGGATAATACAACAATGTTTACAAATATCACTCCTATGATTAAGGAGATTGATTTAACTAAATGCCTATGATTAAGGAAAACAAATAAATACAATAAATGTTCTAGTTATCCGTTAATAACGTTACGAAACAGGTCAAGGCGTCGCCTTTAGGCGTGGCGTGCAATAAAGCGTGATAAAGCGTGATATAGCGCGCTATAGCGCAAGGCGTGGCGCGTTTTTTTGAAGCTTTTAAGAGATTTTTTTTTTTTTGAATTTTTTTAAAGATATTTATTGGACTTGAGCTTATTTACAAGTATTTATGATTTGGGTTGCATGTGATTCGTGCTTAGTAACTCTATAACTCAATTTTAAGCCTAGTAGCTAATTACTATTGACCACTCAATAAATATTTTTTGCCGCTTTGAGTCACGCCTTAAAGACGCTATGACGCAACGCCTCACGCTAAAGCTTGAGGCTTGGCTATGCCGCTACGTCACGCTTCACGCTATTTATAACCTTGATATTAACAAACCCACTTTGACAATGACATCAAACGTTATTTTCTTTTAATAGAAAAATATATTATATTAAAGGGTTAATTACCTAAAAATGTATTAAACTTGACACTTTTTGTCATTGTATGTAGACTATTATTTTTTTGTCATTGTGTCGCTGAACTTTTAAATTCGTGCTATTGTGTGTATTCTGCGACTATTTCTGCATGTAAAATGACAAAATCCAATTCATTCATATACTCGTATTTTGCATTAAATATTACTCCTTCTGTCCATATTAAATGTCCACTTTGACTTTTTAAGGTAGAATAAACACCCTATAAAATAATACAATTAAAAACTAATTTGTTTTTCAGAGTCAAACTGGTTCAACTTGACTTTATATATATTTTTTGTATTATATAATACTTGAAAAAAAATATACCAATAAAAAATACAATTAAAAGTCAATTCATTCATATATTTTGCATTAAGTATTATATAACACACACATAAATAATTAAGGTCAGAGTTGAACCAGTTTGACTTTAACAAATCAGATTGGACACTTATTTTGAGACGAATGTAGTAATAGTCTAGGTAATGATTTGTTCAAGTAGTAATTAATTAGTGATAAATCTATACTACATATAAAGCAAATTAGACACTTTTTCTTCATTTAATGCTCCAAAAAAATTAAGTAATCCAAGTTATAAAGCATAATGTACAATCTTTAAATGCAACCTTTCACAACAAAAAAAATTAAGTAATCCAAGTGTTAGAACATTATGTCAATCTTAAGTCCGGTTTCTCACTTGATAGGTGGTCGTCTTACCCTTTTAAAGTCGGTTCTCACCTCGATTCCGCTTTACCATATGTCCATCTACAAGGTTCCAATGGGTGTGTTAAACAAATTAGAATCTATTCGACGAAATTTCTTCAATGGAGTCGATGGTTCTAGTAGAAAAGCTACTTGGATTAGTTGGAACATGGTTCTAGCTTCTAAGAAGAATGGTGGTCTTGGGGTGTCTAGTTTTTTCTCTCATAATCGTGCTTACACACACACACACACACACATATATATACTAGTTGCAATACCCGCCTGATGGGCTGGTATGACTTGTGATTATTGTATTAATATTTTATTTAGTTAAATTTTCTTTTTAAAATATTTTTTTATTATGTAAACATTTTTAAACCATTTTGTTTAGTGGCTAAGCCTGCCTAATGGCTGGGCATAACTTGTATTTATTGTAAACTGTTTTTTTTGTGATAAATTTTGGTTTGTTAAACTTTATATTATACCAAGATTGTTTTAGCTTTAAGAAATTGTTTTAGGTTAATGAATGGGTTAAAAGGTAAATTAATTCATGTTATTGAACAACTGCATAAACCTAACATGAGCAACATCACACGACAATAATAAAACCGTAAAAAACAAAATAGATGACACTCAAATAGTTACATAAAGATTGTATTAAAAGAACATAAATCAACTATTAAAACTGTATGAAGCAGATGCAAAAGCAAGTATCTAATATCCAGACATTATCAAGTAAAAACACCTGAATTTTTATTCCTACAACCATATCCGGATAGAAGACTACACACCCATTTGGATGGAGCATAGATGATTTCACTATTCATCCTCTTCGAGCGGCGAGTCTTATCCACCTCACCTCATGGGTCACATTAAAAGAAGCATGGAGTACCTTTGGAGACAAAGTCTACCATGTTGATATCCTGCCAGCCATATGAGTGAAGGTCGGGCTCCTATAAGTCGTCGCAAGAATAATAAGCGCAAATGTTGCATTTGTTTAGATAAGCTAATGTATTAAGTATGTGATATTGGTAAAAAGAAGGTACTTTTTTCCATTTCATATATTCAGTTTGTCATTTTGTGAGGTAAAAAACTTCCCTTACAGCGTAATGAAAACTTCAAACATACAACATAAATTAAAAAAGTACATTAATAATTTAATACATGGATGAAAGTATAAAAAGAAAGACAAAGAAATTTTAAGATGCAAAATTATCTTAATGCATCATATTCCTTAATGGCAGACATAAGTGGCGTTTGATTAAATACTTGTATTGAATTTACTGCACATATAACAACGTTTACTTGCTAAGAGTGGCCAAATAAAATACGCAGCTATTAGTAGAGCGAACAAAAGGAATTTAACTCAATCAATAGTATAGAAGTAATAAACCAAATTTTGTATAAAAGAGTGATAAAGTCCTTGTATAGTTAATTCCAAGGCTGTCAAACTCGCGAGTTTACACGTAAGATCGTACGATCTTACGTGTCCACCTGATAAAATCGTGTAGGATCGGTGTAGGATCGCATCAGAGGTAGGATCGCAAGTAGGATCGTAAACTCGCGCGTAAGATCGTAGGATCGCGTGTCGATACGAGTTTACCAAATTACCAAGTTACTAACTTATTGACTTACATACTTACTAGCCCATTACTTTTTTTAGGCAAAAAAAAACAATACGAGTCCGTTGATCTCAGTAACAAGTATTGACGTTTCATTCCTAGATTTTCTAATCAATAAACCTAATTATCTACTTTCCCCAAATTGAAATTACATGAAACAAATTAGGGTTTTTCTTCTCATGTTCGACTTACCTTAAGCAAAAAATTTCTTACAGGTAATTGTTGTTTTTTCTTTTACCTTTTCGTAGTTTTAACTATTAACCTTTAAGTTTTAATTCAGATAGCTTAATTGTAGCGATACTAGTGAAGTACTTTGTTTTGAGACGTTTATTACGCATGTTATGTAATTTTATTCCGCTAAATCGTGAATGTGACGATTGAAACTTGACTTTTTTGTGTTTTACTTTTACTTTGGTATTTTAAATTTAAACTTTGACTTGAAACTTTTGACATTTTCAAGAGGATATTAGATAAATTTATCTTTGATAATGAGTAGAAATAAAAATAGTTTGATCGTTTTCCGTGCTTACAGAAACATGTAAATTGGGAGGTTCGTCGATCTCGATCCGACCTTCGATCTTCGATTTGCAAAGACAAAAACGATCCCAGGTGGGATCGCGATCTTGACAGCCTTGGTTACAAGTATAAACTAATTAAATACACTAATTAATGTTATTTTTAATCACCCCTAAAATGAAATATACATATATTAAAGCAAAATGTACAACATTTATTTCTCCACGCATATGTTATAAGTATAAACTAATTAAATACACTAATTAATGTTAGTTTAAAAACATCTCTAAAATGAAAAATACATATTATTATACACATTGTACAAGCTAATAAAACATACAAAGCTTAAAACAATTTATATGCTAACAAGTCGATGATACATATGGTTTTGAAAACTGAACCGAACCAATGGGTTCAACTAGAAATCGGAGTCACCGCCGATTTGGCTAGCAAATAAAATCCGTCCGAAAATGAAACGGAGATGACCGGTGGAAACTGATAAAAACAGGTGAATCGGGTCGAACTGAGATCATTTTTTATTCTCCGATTAATCAGTTTGTTTTTATTTTTTTGGCGCCTAAACTTTAATTACAGGGTACTGTCGCTGCAACGCGCGGGCTACTAATGATTAAAGTGTGTTTACTTTTTAGTTTAAAAAACAAAATTAATCACGACCACTAAAAGTGGTGACACGTGTAAACGGATATATATAAATTGTTGCAAACGTGGACCTGAGTCATCAAATGCTATTAGGCCACAAGTGCTTTTAAGCACATCCTCTAGTACACATGTCACCACGTCACCATGCAATTATGATCACAAGATTACGTATAAAAGATTGCCATTTATTTTTGTAAAAGAAAAAATGAATTTAAAGACAGAATATTGTTTCATATTTAACTGAACTAGGCGAGTACTCGCGCATAGCAGTGAAAATTCCTAGCGGTCGTCAATAATATCGATTGCGATATTGTGATTAGTTTTTGTTGAAAGTTCAATATTTATTTTTAGGTCATTTTAAGCATTTGATGGTTCGTAACCAAATTTACCCAAAAATTTTTTTACTTTTTTAATGTGTTTAATAAGCTGGTTTGTGGGTTTGTTGCGTTCCTTTTGCCAAAATTAGTTGAGAAGCCAAAACTAAGCTATTCTCATCACACTTGATTGAACCGATTATCGGCTTTTACTCGGTGTTTTTTGCTTCTTCCAGTCTAAAAAGCAATAGGCACTAAGAAGATTGGTGTTAAAATGTTATTTTGGCCCATTAACTAGTTAGGAGATACAACTTAATTCATTCCACACATGGATATTTGATTATGTTGCGTTATATTAATAATGAATTGTGAGTTATCGCTGTCTATAATATATCACGCTTTGTTTTTGGCCGGCAAAAAAAAACGCTAGCCATAGCAGCAAGGAAAGTGTCTATATTTGTCGCGACAACATGAAAGACCAAACAACTTGTTTTGGCCAGCTCTATAAACTAAATATGTGTCAAGTTAGTTGGATTAGTGTTACATACTACTTTGAAATATATTTTGCACAGAATCGAAAATCAAAACCGGGTATAGTACAAAGTAGTATGTAATTGAGATATCGTAAACACCAAATACATACCAGTAAGTAATCAGCGACTTTCGTGCGATTTCTTTCTTTTTCGGATGATGGTGAGTGGCAGGTAGTTTCTTGGCCAAACCAACTAATTTAGAGGTGGCGAGGGTGGGGGTTGTAGTGTTTTCATCATTTTAGAAATATCTTTCAACGGCTGCTATAGTTCATTCAGTCGTTCCATCACGCTCTCTCAACTGCATGGAAGGTTCCTTCGCTTAATGGATCTTAACCTTTAGGTGTAATGGGTTTGTTGCCCTTAGATATAGATTATTAAACAAAAATGATGAAACAATGATAACCACTATTGAATTACGCGGAATTTATATCAACAAATGTAATGAGATACACATTCATTAATACTTTTTTATTTACTTTGGAATATGCCTAAGTTACAGATTACAACTATGATATACTATATGGATCTCTGTGAGCCGTCTCATAGAACCTAGTAGCTACTGACTCATGCCTAGGGATCTCCTTTTATAGAATAAGGAAACCCTAATGGCTTTTACAAAACGATATAAAGATAATGATATCTTTTCCTAAGATATCTATGCATGTCTTTATACTCTAAATAATTTCTGCGTAAGCAGACTTAAACTTATTACATACACTGTATTAACTAGAATTACTGCCTAGTACTAACTCTGATTAACCTTCTACCATTAATACTTTTTATACTAGCAGAATTAACTATAATACTAACATAATTAAGTCTGTTATACAAAATTCCTAACAATCCTCCCCTAAACTTGAACTTCACTTGTTAACTTCAAGTTTCTTTAGTTGTCTTTAGTTTGGGCTTTTAAGAATTGTATCCAAGCATGTATTTAAGTCCTTAGCTCCTATTGAATGATGATCTGTTTGATGTTCTTTGAAAAACCAGATCATACTTTGTCTTTTAGTCTTTATCTTCTCTTCACAGCTACACAGCAACATCCAAAATAAAGTTGGCATTGTAACTTTTCAAAACTACCAGCCCTCAACGAATTTGTAAGTCTTTACCATGAGCCGTTTGCTATGGACTAGTCAATGCTTCATTGTAGTAACAAGGTGCATTGATAACCTTATAGTTTTAGCAAACTATCAGCTGTCAACATATTTGAATTCTCTTTACCAGTAGCCGTTTGCTCTGGAGTAGCTAATGCTTTAGTGCAATACTATGGTGCATTTGATCTAATAATCGTTTTTGGTAAACTGCCAACCATTAATGGATTTGAGGAGAGTCTTTTTACCAAAGTCGTTTGCTTTTGGACTAGCCTGTCCTTATTGCATATTAAAGCTATGTGAACTGAAACCATTTGTTGTGTTGTGATTAGCCAACACTCAAACCCCTTCTCACTTCCATAATTGACCATAGTTTCCAAAAAACATGTCCCAATGCTACTGATAAACTTCCTCCACTTTCTACTCCCAGCTTGCTTACTCAATCATTTCAGAGTTTTAGCAATCTTCATTATTTTTACATCTACGAAGCTTCATTTTCAGCATCATTGGTATGATTCTTTTGACATATGGATTAACTTTCTATCCGCTATCATATATATAGTGCTTGACTTCCCAAGTTAAACAATGTACTTTACCACTTATCATTTTACCTCTAAATAACATCTTGTTGAAGTGGTAAGCTCCAAATTGCATCTTATTGGAGAGGTGTTCAAACATTTGTCCTGTGATCACTCTTAATGCACTCTGTTTTAAGAATCCTTCAAGACTTATATGTAGCTCTTTACTTCTGCATTTACACAACATGTACAATCTATAAGATCCTCTCTTGTGAAGTTCTTTAACCATAGCTCCAAAGCTCATGTAGACTGTATCAGCTCCATTTGCTCTAATTATCTGATAAATTACTTCTTTGACCTTGCGGAAAATATTCTTCTAATTTTACCACACTATCAGATTTTGTAGTCAAAGGGGTAGGATTCATAGCTTCTACTGATTCCTCTTTATTAGTTTCTGAATCTTCTTGTGCACTCTTGTCAACATTTATATCTTTTCTAGCCTTTTGCTTCTTTCTTTTTCTTGTTCTTTTTACTGGCTCTTCTTCCTTTACTTCAGCAACTTTTGTACCCTCATATAGCTGGAACATTTTTTTGGCATTCAAACCTTGGTTTCTTTGAAGTCTTTGTCAGGAAGCTATTCTCCAGATCTTTTCAATTTTACCTTTGTGAGCTTCAAGATTTATTGGAAACAATCGTGTCATATTGTTGAACTAACTATCAAAACTGTACTTTAATTCTTTAAACTTCAACTTCTTTAACTGAGAATGCTTCTAATTTCCTTGATTCTTATTTACTAGTTTGACAATATAGATTTTTAACTGTGTCTGTAGTCATGGGTTTGTTTCTCTTTGGCCTTAGCTCTTTCCTCGCAAAAGTGTTTCTTTCTTTGTATTCCATCCATTTCTTGCCATTCTTTTGCAAATCTTGTTCTGGCAAATCCTTTCCCTACACCATCTTTTGTCAATCTGCATTTGCTTCATAGCTTGGCTTGTAATAAGTATCCCAGTCTTCTTCAGTATTAAATTGAGCTTCATTTTGAATCTTGAGCTTTTCTTTTCTTTTGTTGTTTCTGATAATAGTTCCTATTTTTTCTTTTTTTTTTGTGGCATTCTTTTTAGCTTATCTTTCTATCTAAATTCGAATCTGCTTGCAACTTCTTCTTCATCCCAGTTGGCTGCTACTTTATAGCCCTCTTCCAATCCAGCTTCCTCTTTGTCTCATTTGTTCTTAGTTTTTGAGTAGCATTGGATTTCTCCTCTTAAACCATTGGAGTCTTTCCTTCCCTTTGGACCCTTTTTACTAGCCAGTACCAGAATCAACTTTAGTCACTATCCAGTACTTACCTTTTCAATACAGTATTAAATTTCTTCTTGCCAGTATTAATCTCTTCTTCATCATCCAATCCAGTATCAATATTTTTAGCCATAGACCTTGCTCTCCTCCTGTATCTCTTGCCCTTATCAGTTGATTTTTCCTCTTGCTACACTGCTGAGAAGGCAACCTTTGATAATGTTTTAGCTGCCTCTAAGATTGTAGGACTGATTTCTTCTTCTTGAGCCTCCCCTGAAGCTTTTGTAGGAGTAACAAAATCTGTTGACTTCTCTTTCATGGATTCCCTAACCAAAGAAACTAGAGGATCATCATCAATATCCTGAATTTTCCTCCCCTGATCCTCTGATTCTTCACCCTCTGATTCAGATATGAGTACTTTCTTGGATTTCCTCTTCAAAGCTGTTTCTAGAGATTTCACCTTCTTTACCAATTTAACCACATCATTCCCTAGTGTCTGTTTGGTGTCCTTCAACTCAATCCTGGTCACCAAGGTAGGTACAAGCACCATCAATTCTTTAAGTTGCATACTATCCTCAGCACTTCCTGATGTATTACCTTCAGGGAGAGGTGCTTCATAGGACCTAGGTGGTGAAAAATGAGGTGGTGAAAAAGGTGGTGATTGATGTGGTGAATGAGGTGGTGAATGAGGTGGTGATTGAAGTGGTGAATGAGGTGGTGGTGATGGATGAGGTGGTGATGGAATAGGTGATGGAATAGGTGGTTGGGATGTGGATGATATTGGATCAACAGGTGTGTGATGGGGTTCAGCTGGTTGTGCTGAGCCTTCACCTTGATCCACAGCTGCCCCTGCCAACATAGCAGGCAGCAATGGTACAATATCCCCTGCATAACCCCTTTTCATGTTTGCAAAAAGCTTTTTGGTAGTTAAGGGCTAAATAACATTCTTTATTTTCAGTTGTAATATCCAAATAATTGGTTAAAAACTAGGACTACATTAAAAATTTCACGAATTACTCTCTAAGTTATGAACCATCCATCAAAAAATCAGTTTAGGAAATATTATAAACCTATTGCTAGATAGAATGATTAATGCTAGTAGCAATAGTACTACCTAATTGATCACATCCACCAGACTTGGGGCTTGAGCAGTGAAAATATGATGGATTATAAACATTTCCATTGTGTTAAATTCACTTTTTCAAAAAGTTAATTTACCCTCAGTAACATACCCAATGTGGCTAATCACAGCATATATTTCCATGCCATCAGATAAATTTATGTATTACTGTAACATTGCCAATGAAGTTTACTTCTAACGATGCCTCAGTAATTAGTATACTATTTAGAGTCTATAGATGCTATGATTTGTTGAGTCCAATTAGCATGTGTTCTTTCTGTGGCGTTTGCCCAGAATTGTTTGTAGGGAGTCATAGATACGCTAGGATTTTGAGTTAGGCTATACATGAGAGACGTACCTTTAAGAAAATTTACTACCTCAGTGAAACCAACACTTTCATTTGGTTTCTTCAGGAAAGCGACCATATTATGCTTGTCTGAGTACTCTAGGTTGGCCATATGAACTCGTTGATGAACATAAATCGTAAGAATTGAGATTCTAATGCTGGGTTTGATGCGAGTGAATCACTAAGTGCTGGTAGAGAGAGAGAATTGAGTTTTTAGCGATTAATAACAAGGTTTCTTATTGGACCGTGTGTAAAAGAAGTTTCTTAGGTAAGATAAGATATTTTTTTATTGTAAGAAAGTGCAGTAATTATCTAATAGAAATTTGTTTGAAGATCGCCGTAAAATCTATAACGATAATATTTTATAAATAGAAAAGTCAATTGTCCCTCACAAGACCAAGATCTTTTGACATCCACAGTTGTTGAATTTCCTGTCAAGGCATTGCACCTGCATAATCACTATTGAGAAAGCTATCTAGTGCACAAAGGGGAATCCTAGGATACCATAACCCTAGTTTGGGTTGTTGTTCTGGGTATCTAAAGATCTCTTTTCAGCATGTAAATCGGAAGCTTTGGGGACGTGACTGAAAACCTTGCACAAGCACAGACAGCAAACTTGATGTCTGGCCTTGATGCAGTCATAAATACATCAGGGAACAATCATTAATCGGTATACATGCACATCCTTCATCTACACCCTCTTCATCTATTAACCAAGGGTTTGGTTTGACTCAATATGAGTAGTTCAGCTGTTTAATGGAGCAAAATATCATAATTCTTGCGAATGCTAGCTACTACTTGTCTTGACTAATGAAGATTTCCTGTCAGGTTGTTGCTACACATGTAGTCCCATAAAGAATGTAAGCTCTCCATGGGTAATCATCTGGAATCCTTTTGTGCTTAACTTCTTCTATATTTCTGTTCACATAGACTTCTTTGTAGAGCCAAATATGATATCATCCGATAGACTTGGTCCAAACATTAATGTCACTCCTATTATCTTGAAAACAAGGTTTTGTGTCTATGGTTACCTCTCTAAAAAACCATTCCTCCGGTAGGAATCGATTGAGAGTGTCTCAATCCAAGCTCTAGGAGCTTGATGTAGACCATAAAGAGCTTTAACCACCTTATAGACTTTGTTTGGATGAGCAGGATCAACAAATCCTGGAGGTTGATGAACATACACCTCTTCTTTAATTGTGTCATAGAGAAAAGCACTTTTAACATCCATTTGATAGACAAGAAATCCCATATATGATGCAAAGGCTAAGAACAGCCTGATTGCCTCTATTCTAGCAAACTTATGATAATAAAACCTCATCATAGTCTATTCCTGCGTCTTGGACTATGACCTTGAGCTAAAGCCTAGCTTTATTCTTCAAAACAATGCTTCTCTTTTTTTTTTTATATCTCTTGGTTTCTGAAAACCCACTAGTGCCAATTGTTCTTTCCAAAAGGAAATCACATGTACCCATACTGATGTAACTTGAACTAGAGCAATTCTGCTTGCATTGCTTCAACACAGCTTTTATCCTTAAGGCTTGTGATATAAGTCTTGGTTTTCTTGAGAGGAGAAAACATGCAAACAAACAGTTTTGATGATCCTTGTGGTTTGCTCTGTTCTATTTGTGAATGTAACTTACTAAGGCCTGTTGTGTTGAAGAGGCCTTTTGAATCTTCCCTCTTGTTTGAACTGCTGATGTAGGATCTCCTAGAATTTGTCCTTTTGGATGATCCTTATGAATTCTAACTGTGGGAATAGGACTGACAGCAATGGTGTTACTCCCATGTTGTTGAAATCAGCCACTTGCCAACCACATCTTAATCATCATCATTGCTACATTAATTAGTCCATTAGTTGGGAGAGGTTGCACCCTAAATGCATCTCCTAGTCAGCATATTTGGATCAATGGGTAAATCAGCATTAGGGAGAGTAGATGCATCAATAGGTATTTTGCCTCCAAGATAGACAATGTTGATTTCAGCTTTTGCACTGTGGAAGTATAGCAAGCACTGACTTTGGGCTTGTGTTAGACCTATCAGTGCTAAAAATGATCTAGCAGTACTAACAAATGGCCTATTCAGTAACTAAGTTGGTTTGTACTGGTAGCTTGAAGCTGCCTGCTTTTGAGATGCTAATTATCCTTTTTTCTTCTTCAAACGGCTTGTTTGATCTCATCATTCATAGCTTTAGCATACCATTCTTGAGTAACATATCTGTAGTACATCATTGCAGACTTGCTCATCTTTGGCATCTGATGTTGTCCTTTTTTTTCATTATCAAAAATACATCTTTGAATCTTGATGATCCTTTTCTGGAGAAGCATTTGCAGTAAGGTTGTGCTTGTGCACTCCTGAAACAACATCCCTTTATTGGAATCCTTGTCCTATGAAGTTGTAGTGGATAGCCAGTATGTATTCCTGAGTTGGTCCTTTATCGTTTCCTGTTTGAACTGCAACATTAAGAATCTTGTGTACCTGCATCCACTATAACCTAATTTTCTACACTAACAGGAATATGATTCATTGAAGTGGTGAGAAAATCAAGATCAAACATCCAATTTAGACCAGTTCCTACCACATTTGGTTGATCTTCAAGAAAATTAATGTGCAGATTTTCTTCTACCCTTTTGGTCCTTTTGTTGTATACTCTAAAGGCTTTACTAGAGGTAGAGTATCCAAGCAAATAACCTTCATCAGATTTCCCATCAAATTTGCCTAAGGAATCTAAGGTGTTCAAAATAGTCAAGTGACACCAAAAGGTCTCATAAAAATAATTACTAGGTGATTTGACCTATTAATAGTTCATAAGTGATCTTATTTGAGGTTTAGGTCACTAATACTCTATTCAGTTCATAGTGCATGTATTTAATCTTTGCATCTGCCCAAAATGGGATAGGTAAAAAGTGAAGTCTGATAACCATAGTTCTAACGGCCTCAATTAGGGGTTCCTGTTTTTCCTTTCTGCAATCTCCATTTGCTATGGAGTTCATAGCTACACTAACTCCCGTATGATTCTTTTCTTAGACAGAATTTCTTTCATAACATTTCTTAAACTCTGTCCCATTATCACATCTAATGATTTTAACATTATGATTCAATTGTTTTTCTAAGCCTATGATAAGATTACAAAGGATTTCAGATGTTTCATCCTTGGTAGCTAAGAAAAATACCCAACTAAATCTGCTGAAATCATCAGTCACAACCAAGCAGTACCTTTTCTTGTTAATACTTTCTACAGAGACAGGTCCAAATAAGTCCATATGAAGTAATTCTAGGGGCTTTCTGATGATTCTTTCTAACTTGGCCTTACAGGAGGCCTTGTGTTGCTTACCCTTCTTGCAGGCAACACAAGTGTGGTCATTCACAAAAACTTTTGAAGGTAAACCTCTAACTAGGTGACCTTTAACAAGTTTATTTATATTTTTGAAATTTACATGACCTAATCTCCTGTGCCATAATTTAGACTCATCTGCTGTTGCATTTGCATATAAACAAGTTATACCTCCAGAAGGAACAATGTTCTTTAAATCCAAGCTGTACACATCATCCTTTCTAGGAGCTCTAAGTACAACTTGACTTTCATCAAGAAGCTTAAAGCTAGGAGACAAGATAAGGCATTCAGACTCAGTAAAAAGGATACTATTTTTCTTGTCACACATTTGTGAGACAGAGAAAAGGTTAAACTTAAGTTCATACAAAATAAACATCATCAAAGTCTAAATTAGCAGTTTTGATTTTACCTTTACCCGTTATTTTACCTCATTTGGGATCACTTCCAAAAGCCACAAAGCCTCCATTGAAATCTTCATAGTCTGAAAGATAAGCTTTGTTGCCAGTCATATGGCTAGAGCAACCACTATCCACCACTGCATGATCCTGTAACAAGATCTCTGGATTTCCCTACACAAAAAGTAAGAGAATTAGTATCTCTTAGGGATCCAAGTCATTACAGACATGGAAATCCCTTTTGGGTTAACATACTCAACCTTCTTGGGCATGAATGATCCACTGTCTTTGGACACATGATCTAAGTAATTTCCCTTAGGCCTCCAAACCCATCTTGACTTTTTAAGGTCAGTATCTAGCTTACCCTTACCAGTATTAACTACTGCTCATGTCCCAGCAGTAGTCATATCTTGAACCCAAAAGTTTTAACATCTTGTTTTAAGTTTTTAGGTCTAAAAGTTGGTTTTGTGTAGTAAGACCTCTTGATAGGTGAACATGAGCCTCTTGGTCTTACATTATCCATTCTTGGGTAAAAAGGTCTGACAGCATAAACATGCCTAGCAATACTAACACTTGGCTTAGCAGTACAAACAGGCCTAACAGTACTAACACTTGGCCTAGCAGTACAAACAAGTCTAGCAGTACTAACACTTGACCTATGCAAACCTGTTCTTGTTAGTACTCCTGATGGGACAAAAGTCTTACTTAAATGTGGGTATTTTGACAAGTTTTGATGATTAACTCTTTTAGTATTATCCCATACTGGTCTGCCCTCCCTTTGACCAGTATTAACTACATTTTTTAGCTTAGGCTCTTGACTCTTTTTGTCATGAAAATTACAGTCTTTGATCAAGTGGTCAATACTTTTTAAAACAAAACAAGCTTTTACTTTCCTAAAACCAATTCCTTGTTTCTTAGAATTTTGACCTCTTTTATCATCTTTAGTCTTAACTATTTGAGTCTCAGGTCTAATTGTTTGCACTTCATTCACTTCTTCCTCATCATCTGAGTTCTAATCCTCAATGATAACTCTATCTCTGTCAATCTTAAGATTAGACACAACTGACTCACTGGCTGACTTAGGCTTTTCAGCATTCCCCTTAAGCAACCAAGGATCTACAAGTTGCAAAATCATCATATCTCTCCCCTTTTTTTGTCATCATCAAATCGGGGACTAAAGTATGCAACTTTGATCTTCACAACCACAAACCAATATTACACTTCTAATCCAAGCCTTCTATCTCCTCAAATTACCCACCATTAAGCACAATAAGAAAAATGAACTTGTGTAGTAGACACTTATATTAACAGTAGTAATAATGACTAGTAGTAGCAAAAACCTTCACCTCGATGTAGCATGTAAATGGTAAAACATTTTAACATTAAGCTTCCCCTGAAACCCATATGTTAACCATTTCTTGAATCTTCAATTCTGTAGGCACTATGTAATAATTACTGATGAAGAAAATTAAGTATAATGAACTTGATGCTGAAGTAGAACAACCTAAATTTGTGTCTTATATCTTGTTTATCCACGCGACGTCAAACTCATACCAAGACCAAAATATAAGTAGATCGCAATCTCTTGACAAAATCTTCATCTATGAGACACATATCTAAAGTGATAGCAAATGTGAGCATTGAGCATCATAAGAAAAATCACACATTGCTAGATTCTTCAAGTTTTCGTCAACACCATATAAAACGAACAAGTTATCTTTAAAGTGTAACTCCCACTTTAAGATATGATAAGAATGCACACCTGTGAAACTCAACTACAACATCAAATAAGTGATAATCAATCGTCTTCGTAATCACATCTTCAATAAATCCAAAAACAGAAAATTCTATCTTCTTCTCTTCATGAACACGACATCAAAACAAACATTGTGATCCTAGATCAAGAGCCCCGAGGCTCTGATACCACAACATTGATCACGCAGCAGAATAACAATTAAGAACAACAATGTTATGAACAAGGTTTTTATTCATAAACTATATATTATTCGACTTTAATTAGTTGACTATGAACTATTACATAAACTAATAAGCTAACTAGAGCTCTATGTTTCTGGATGTCCTAAACCTATGTCTATGATCTCTTTATATAGGGAGAGATCAAGACTTACAAAGAAAGCTAATTCCAGTCAACAAGTTTATTAAATACTTAGTCAATGTATTTAATATGGTTGACTAAATAATTAGGAAACTAAATCAGCATTAATCTTCAAGTTGTAATTAATCTTCAATCAGCATTAATCGCTGTTTGACTGCATTAAATGAGAAGATAACTACTGTTTGACTTCAAGTCTTCTAGAATCCCATAATGCTGAATTAGTCCTTCTTGTTTCATTCTTTTATTCTTTTGTCTCATCAAATCTGTAAATCCCAAATTGTGAAATCTAAAAAATCTAATAGACTCTAAGATCGTTTAAGCTCGAGATGTGTTAGATCTCATCTAGGATTATAAACATCAAAGATTAACAATAGCAAAAAATAATAACATAAAACAATGATGTTTAACAAGGTTTTATTATTCATACGTTTCCCTCTTTCCCCAAACACAATCTTGGGGCTACACCAAAATCACTGTATCTTCATGTTAGGGTTTGTAGATCCTGTCTCTTCATACCAACTAAACTCTAACAACCAGAGTTTATTCGATTTGCAAACAACAATAATCCACAAAAAGATGATAGAAGAACCAGCAGCCAAAACACAAAACGATCCATAATAAATTTTTGTGAAGATAGTTTAGGGATTTAGGAGTTTCCAGATTATTAAGACAATTAATTAATGAAACCCCATGGGATTGCTTTGTGGTGAGCAAACTACAACGAGCACAATTACAACCCTATCTCCATGATATATCTAATAACAATTTTTATAAACCAATTGTATACAAAAAGCCAGATCATCACCAAAAAACATGCTTTACTGAATAGATCTGTGTAAACCCTAACCTCACCGAATTCGAATAATTTGAATTTATCGAAAAAGAAAGATCGAATTCGATGTAAAGAAAACCCTTAATAATAACAATGATTTATAATCGTATTTCATACCAATTAAGGTAGATAAAATGATTATAAGCACTGCTATATCAATTAAACTTCAAAACCCTATAAAACTTTTACCACAAATCGATTTCTTGCAAATTAGGGTTTTTAGGATTTCTTCACAAACCTTGTAAATCCTAGATCGAGAGCCACGAGGCTCTGATACCAATTGATAAGATCATTAAAGCTCAAGATTGGTTAGATCTTTATATCTAGGATAATAACATTGAACATAACATGCAGCGGAATAAGAACATCAATGATATTATACAAGGTTTTACTATTAAACACCAAGCCCCAATATTATTTGATCAAGATAAATACATTAAACTACGTTAACAGGGATCAAGAGATCCTTGAGGCTACACTATTTAAACTATTAGCTAAATAACTATTATCTAACTAACTACTGTGTACCCACACATACACACATTTACTAGACTCTCATTGGGAGATTTCTATGTTTTCTGGATGCTTAAACCTACACACCTAATACCCTTTATATAGAGGGATAGTAAGGCTTACAAAGGAAGCTAATTAATTGTATTAGGAAGCTAATTAAAACTAATTAAAACCTTCCTTTACTTTGATACTCATTTGACTTTTAGTAGCTTATCTTCAGGGAAAACTCTAGGTATTTTGAGTAATCTTTTAAGCCATCTAGATCATTTTATAGATAATATTAATTCACGCAGCGGAATAATAAAAAGTAAGTCAATTCTCAACAAGGTGTTTATTATTGAACACCTGATCCACCTTTACCAAAACACTATATTTTGGATTACATAACTAAAAAACTAACTATTTTGTGGGAACGTGTATAACCACTTAAACAATAACGCATTGTATCTATGATGCACTCGAACACACTCCATTGCTAGAACGACATCTAAAGAGAGCTCTTCTGGTTTCGGATGTCCAAACCTAATGTCTATGATCTCTTTAATAGGGAGAGATCAGACTTTCAAAGAAAGCTAATTCCAATCAACAATAAAATATTAAATATACTAGTCATGTAATTTTAATTAAGGTGGACAAATAATTAAGGAAACTAAACCACTACATTAATCTTCAAGTTGTATTAATCTTCAGATCAGCATTAATCGATGGTTTGATCTGCAATAAATGAGAAGAAACAACTTTTGACTTCAAGTCTTCCTAGAATTCCCATAATGCTGAATTAGTCCATCTGTTTCATCTTTTAATCTTTTGCTCAACAAATCTATAAATCCCAACAATCTTCCCCTATTCGATGATGACAAAACAAACAAATTCTTGCATGAACTTCCCCTGAAGTTGAGATCATGGATCTCCCTGAATGAAACAATCTTCCTTTGTAAACTGCTTCCCTTTAACTTAAGATCTTCCCTTTAAGTTATCAATCTCCATTCCATGCCACCACATGATCTATAAGTTGCTAATCATATAATCATCTTCCCCTTTTTGTCTTCATCCAGTAGGGAGCATATAAGCAACTTTGATCTTTACAACTTCAAATCATATATCAAAACTTTTAATCCAAGCTTTCCACTGACTCAAATTACCCCCCATGAAGTTTAACACAAATAATGAACTCAAGCAGTAGAAATTTTAAACTAGCAGTATTAATAATGACTAGCAGTAGTAATGACCTTCCCCTGAAACTGTGCATGAACATCATCAAACCTTGTAGATCCTAGATTAAGAGCCCCGTGGCTCTGATACCAATTATGGAGATCTTTATGACCCATTAGATCGTTATTAAGACTCGTCTAGGATATAGTAACAATGATTAATAAACTTGCACAACGGAATAATAAAACAGAAATCAGAGTTACTTCAAGGTTTTCTTTATTCATTATATCCCCAAGATCAAATGAACCTTGAGGCTAAACTAACTAATATATAGATGACTATAACACATCTACTAACAATCTAACTATGCTAACTAACTAAACGTGTACACACACACGTTTTGTTTTAGTCGACTCTCATTGAGAACACACACTTTTCTAGATACTAAATCAATATGCCTAGACCTCCTTTTATAGCATAAAGAGTCAAGGCTTTACATGGAAACTATTTAAAAGATATTAATGAGTTTGACCAAATCTTTATCTCTTCATCATTATCTCTTTTTGATCAAATCTTTATTTTCTTCTACATCTTGTAGAATCCCACAATGACGACTTTGGTCCTTTTGTTTCTATCTTGTTTCATTCGTGTTTTGTCTTATCAACTCAAATATAATTCCTAACACTCTTGATTGGTGTATGAGGCTCTTGGTCTTACATTGTCCATTCTTGGGTAAATTGGTCTAATAGCACTACCAGTTTGTGCTATTTTTAGGGAAAATAGCCTAGCAGTACTAACAGACCTAGCAGTACTAATAGGCCTAGCAGTACTAATAGGTTTAGCAGTACTAACAGTATGTACTGATCTTTTCCCATTTGGCCTAACAAGATTAACCAAACCTATCCTGGTTAGTACTCCTGATGGGACAAAAGTCCTTTCTTGCTTAGTATAGTTTCAATTTAGTTGAAATTTATTTTGTGATTTAGCCCTTTTAAGACATTATCCCATATTGGTTTGACCACCCTTTGACCAGTATTGACCACAGTTTTTCAGCTTAGGTTCTGGACTCTTTTTGGCATAAAGATCACAATCTTTGATCAAATTATGACAACTATGACTTGAGCAGGTTGGTCAAACCGTAGTGTTGACCTAAATGTATCTGTTGCAATGTATGGTTATGTGTTATACGTGTTTATATGTGTTTATGTGGGATAAGTGAGATTTGATAATCAATCTATTGAGCGTGATCGTCTCATTGGGATTAGATTTTGTGTTGAATTTTATGAAGTTCATTTCGTTCACTTTTGGTGACAAGGAAATGATTTCGGTAATTGAAGCTGTTTCGCGTTAATTGTGTAAGTAATTATACGTATACGTATTTTTGTCTTAGTAATTTAAGACAAGTTTAGGTTTAGAGGTTAAGTTAAGTGAAATGAGTTATTTGATGGAGAGAATTAGTTTGGTTAATACGTGGATCTCTAGGTGATGGATTAGAATGAGAAGTGTGTCAATTGTGAAAGAAATGAGTTTGTTAAAATATGAGAGTTTTTGGAAGACTTTCTATTTTTAAAAAGTGAACTTGAAAATGAAAAGTTATTTTTAGAATGTAGTTTTCAAGCAAAATGGTTTAACAAATTATCTTAGGTTTTTATAAAACTTAAGGTATAAAGATAATTAATTAATTAATAAAAAAAAATTCTTGGCATGAAACTTAAAATCCGAATTTTATAAAAAAAAAGGGAAAAAAGAGTTTGACTTGGGAACAAATTGTAAAAAAAAGGAATTATCTAAAATCTATTGGTGGGCTATAAATACAAATCAAAGATCCCAAAACCCTCCCCTAATACCAGTCGACCGAATTCAAGAGAGGGAAAAGAGGAAAAAAATTTAGGGTTCTTTTCTAAGGTAAATTTTCTAATTTATGTTCAATTCTAATTACAAATTTTTCAATTCCTTGTTTAAATCCTAATTAAAAACACATGTATTAAATTAATATGATGGAGATTAGGGTTTCATGTAAGATCTGTAAATTTAGGGTTTTTTATCTTTAAAACGTTTATTATATGTTAATGCGTTTAAATCATTTAATTAGGGTTTTAGGGTTAGTAAATTCGGAGTTAAATTGTTGGCAATTTAGAAGGGTCATCTTGTGAGAGTCATAACTTGATCATCCGAATAGCTTTTATTGATTTTCAAAAGCCTAAAATTATATACAGAGATTCTACTTTCAAACCTCATAGGTTTAATGAATTAAAAGTGAGTGGGAAGTAATTTAAAAATTCAAACAAGATTCGTTGTCAAGGCAGACTTTTTAAATTCAGATTAGTTCAAATTGTGAGAAGTAAAAACCCTATTTAAAATTTGAATTAGACTTAGATCTTCTACAGTAGTTAAGTGTTATATGTCTATTAAAATTTCCCAAAAGGAAATTAATTAATTCGAAGTCTAAGTATGATTTTTAAGCCTAAACTTTTTAGTGCGCAATCAGACTCGAATTGGGACTTTTTGAAGTTTGATTTTCTTAGGAGTACTTGTGTATGTAATTGGCTTTTGGGAGTCACAAGGTAGTTAATGTATTCATTAATGAACATAGCTTATTTTTGGTTTGAATTATGGAGGTCATTAAGTCAGGGTCTTGAATGCGATAAGTCACGTTAAAATTCTGCAGTTTGGTACGAATTGTGATTAACTAGTGAAACTTGTTAATGAAGTGTGTTAAGTTGGTATGGTGTCAGGTTACGCCATGGAGTTAATAAAACATCTTATATATCCATCATATGAATGTTACATGTACATTAAGCTTTCGGCTTAGTAGCGTGTAACACGAGGTATTTTGTTGCTTAGATTTGTGCTAGTTATTTGTGAAGCCTTGTTGGAAGTTTTTGAGAGCTAAGCAAATGTGAGTTCAAATCCCCCCACTTAATTACTTCCGTTTTTAAACTTAGGATGGAATGAAGCTAGTATGAAAATGTGTAAAATCCAAGATCTATGACTCAACTAGAAATCATGAATCATTATCAAATCGGAATAATAACTAAACAGATCACAACAAGAACAAGGTTATTGCTAATAAAAGAATTAACAATAAAAAGCTTATAAATAGCTACTAATAAGAACTACTAAGAATCCTAGGCGCCTTATCGGCTTGACGCCTATCTAACTTACTCCACTCCTTGGTTTAACATATTTTCTGGAATGAATCAAAAACCTGGTGCCTAACCCTCTTTATATACTAGAGGGAACTAGGGTTACATGCCAACCCTAGCTTACTAATGAAGCTAATCTATTACACTATTAGTCCTTCATCTATTTTCTATTTTGTCATCTCAACTCAACGTCTCTAATTCCCAACAATCTTCCCCTAGTTGATATGACAAAAAAACATAAGCACAAGCTTCCCCTGAAGCTAAGATAGATGAAGACTACGACTTTCCCCTGATCCATGCACTCTTCCCCTGGAGCTAAGTTTAGGTTGGAAGCAGTAGGGATCTGCTTCCCCTTAAGAAGTGCATATCAATCTCGAATCCAGTAGGCTCCATGGAGTGATCACTAATGAAGAAAATCAAGTATAACTGATTTGATGAAAAAGTGGAATCTCCCAAACTTGTGTCTTATGTCTTGCACTAACCACGTGACGTCGAACTCATCCTGCTGAAAATAAGTATTCTCTTGACAAAATCCTAGCAAATGTACGCATTCAGCACTATACAATAGATCGTACCCCTTCACTAGATTCACCAAGTCTTCGTCACCATACAAACTAAGCAAGTTATCTTAAAGGTTAACCACTCCTTTAAGATATGATAAGAACACAAAACCTGTGAAAATCAACTACAAGATCAAATAAATAATAGCTAATCTTCTTCGAATCAAATAATCCCACAAAGAATCATCCTTTAAGCATCATCTATCTGAGATCCAAAAAGCGTCAATATCTCCATAATCTAACATACTAGCACAACAACGGACAAGGCAATCGAATAAACAATCCAACACGAGTGGACCAAAATGTTGTTCACTAATCTCCTGTCACAACCTGCAAATATAGACAACAAATTTCTGTCACAAAATCCGACGCAAAATGTTTGTACTCCATCATTCTTCATGGCATTTAGTACACCCCAACGTCACAAAATCAATGATGTGTTGTCCCTGTACCGTTGTTGGACTGTCGCAAACACATGTACTCCTTCCTCCCATTCCTTTTAGTTACGCTACTACTGTCATAAAACCGTCGCAAAATGAAGACCAAAAACAACAAGCAAGAACTGAAATATACAACAAGCGACCAGAAGGAATCATGACATAACCAGGAGAAACCAAAGTCACGCTACCAGGAGAAACATGAATAAGGCTATCAGGAGTAATGAACGAACATGCCAGTAGAAACATGAAAGCTACTCGTGAGCCCACATGAGTAATCCAGTGAACCAATCTACACCCAGGAGTAAACGCACTCTCGCAAGTACACCTCCGACTAAATAAACAATCACCAAACAATTACCTCGTCAGTAGTAACATCGCAATATCAATAGGGCAGTAAACCGCTGTTCTTACTTATCAAAAACAATTGAATCATTCAGAACCTGTATCCTCTGTGTGATACGATATATTTTCTAAACCTCAGAAAACCTAATAATGAGATTAAGTTTATTGGTGACCCTATATCTCAGAATCCAAAGCACTACTGGAGTAGCATCAAAGTATTTATGCATGGGATTTAACCAATAGCTTCACTGTCAAAAAGTACAGAACCGAATATAAATCGCCTAATAAAATATGAGAACAGATGCAATATACAAGGAAGAGAGATAATCCCTAAGAATCAGGGATTCAGTTTCGCATCATATCAAAACTGCTTCCAAAAACTACGCAGTCAAACAACCATTTCTTTTGTCGTTTCTTCATAGGCTATATCACAAAATTCACTGTAGTGGTAGACTTTTCATGCACAAATCACATGCCGCAAACAACTCACATGATCAAGTACCACAAAATTCTTATTTTATTAATTCAAAGTACACATACCATTTGACCATTAATCAAGTATGAAATTATCTCAAAAAAAACGGACCCACTTGTAATTAATCAGCCGAATGCATGAAATTATTTACCAATTGGTTTATAAAAGTGACGTGTGAATATTTCAATTATTCCCGTATGCATTAGATATAGTCAAACACTTCTAAACGTGTCTCCTTTTGAATGCCCAGCTCTTTTGTCGTTTCACAATGAAAAATAATACTTGCGCACACTTTCTTTGACCACAAACAATTGAACCCCAATCATTGTCACCTGTCTCACTTGACAAAATATGAAAATTTATGCACCTGCTGTTTCTTGATGCTGCTGTCATGAACAAACAACCTGCTGCTTCATCATTATCAACTGATCTGCTGCCATACACGAATTAGGGTTCGGGGAGAAACCCTGCTGCCTTCTTAATAATAATAACAGAAAAATAAATTATACAGGAAAACCTTATTAAACCCTAGATTAAGAGCCACGAGGCTCTGATACCAATTGTAGAATCCAAGATCTGGACTCAACTAGGATACATGACATAGATCAAATCGGATAAAGAACTAATGATCACAATCAAGAACAAGGTTTTTGCTAATAAAAGATTACTATTAAAATGCTTATAAATAAGCTACTAATAAGAACTACTAAAAGCCTAGGCGCCTTATAGGCTTGACGCCTAGCTAACTCACTCACACCTTTGGTTTACATTTTTCTGGAATGAATCAAAAACCTGGTGCCTAACCCTCTTTATATACTAGAGGGAACTAGGGTTACATGCCAACCCTAGCTTACTAATGAAGCTAATCTATTACACTATTAGTCCTTCATCTAATTTTCTATTTGTCTCTCAACTCAACGTTCTCTAATTCCTAACAAATTTTTTAATTACTATGATAATGTTTTTAAAAGTGATGCATGGACTTTATAGCTATATATGTTATGTGAACAATTTGTGATGTGATCACGCTCCATCCATGGCTAGTGATCATTGGAGTGGTTTTATGGTATGTCTCCATGGCTTAGTGATCAATTGGAGTGGAATTTTGTGGTATGCTACATGCTATAAAGATGATCAATTTGGAGTAGTTCGCGATAGAGACATCTCTTAATCGTGTAATGGTATTGGTTTAGATTGGATTTGATTTCGTTTACATGCTAGCTTATATGGTAGTTCATTTACTGTCATGCAGTGTTTTCATTTATCATAGTAATGATTTAATTGGATTTATATCGTGTCTTAAACTTATGACTCTCACCAACCATTATGTTGACGTATTTAAGCATCATTTTCAGGTTGAAGCCTATCATGGAGAAATATTGGGGGTTAAGAGAAGTGGCTAACACGACTGCTCAGGATTGCATTAGAGTATCGCGTCCAGAGTTTAGATTTAAGTTTTGATGTAATGAATTTTGTCAAATGTTAATTGATTTTTTAGGTTCGTATAAATTGTTCTTAGTATGGTGGACCCTAATTTCATTAATACAAGATGTCATTCTTTGGGTATTCGAATTGTCATGACACATTAGTCCTTTATTCCTTAGTTATGGGCATTTAGTGTTTCCTATTGTTGACAACAAATTGTGTTGTTATTGAATCCAGATGTTTACGCCTCGTGTTTCTGCTTGGCGGGAGTAACAGATTGGTACCCGAGACCTTTGGTTATAGAGAACTAGTGGTTGAGCCTAGATTATAGCTTAAGGTTCCCTTATATAGTGCATTTAGGACATATTGTTTTTGTGTATGGTATATATCCGTATGTTCCCAGCTACCTAAATCTTTGAAATTCTTTCTATTTGAATTACTACTAAATTGAAATAATATATAATAAGATATATATATACTATATATATATAATATATATATAGTATATATATAATAGTATAATATATATAATAGAAATTACAATATGGGAAACGTAATAGTATATACCCCTTTGTATTGTTTTAGTCATGTCTTCCCCTACCCCTAGAGATATTGTTTCGGGGAATTGATTACCCTCACAAGAACCCCGGAGTTGGGTGAGCTTTTGAGAGAGAAAATTCACACCCAAGCGAGGAAGAGGCCCAACGTAAGTTTATTTCGTTTTCTACCTCGATGCTTTGCTATAATCGAGGATTGCTTTTATATTTTAGGTTACGATGTGACTTCTGTTTCATTTGGTCGATTGAGATTTTATGGTTCGTTAGGTGGATTATCATGTTTGAGTTATATTTGGATTATGATTAAGTACTATGTGGTAGATGTGTGTTATCATTGAGAGGTGTGGTCTTGGAAATTACGCGTAAGCAAAATGTGCAATTTAAAATATGCGTCGCGAACTATAATTATAAAGGTGTCACACACGTGTACTTTGACTATGCATTATCAATGTAGCTTGTATTATTATGTAAGGATGAAGTCCTGGATAGTTGTGTAGATGGTAGTGGGTATATGTGATGAGAGATCCTGTTGAGGATGGTTGTATGGTTAGAGAATTCCTCAACTTAACAAACGATAGGGCGTTTTATATTAGGTGGGTTGTGTAGATTGTAAGGTCCCTTTCATCTATCGTTTGTGAATACCTAGGATACCATTGGCATTGTCGTACGCGATTTCTTAAGTTGGTTTCGTTAATCCCTCGTTTGTTCGTTGAGATAGCCAAAGCTCGTGTTGGTATCTAAGGTGTTATCAAAGAACTAGGTGTTCTATGTTCTGCCGTTCGGGCGTTTGATTGTTTTCCTTAGTTAATGTGACGATACTTTTTGGTTAGGTATCTAAGACCGTTGGAATGGATGAGTACCTGATGGTTTTTTGGTGTTGCAAAGTCCTCCCTGTCGTGTTCGTTTTCAAGTAAATTAACATATTGGTATTGGAATCCTTAATGTATTTTGGGAGTCTATTTTGCTATCATGATGTCTCTTGTTGCGAGTCATAAATTTCTTTTCAAAGTAATTTTGCTGTAGTCGAAATCCAAATCGTTTAGGTGTTAAAAACTTCTTTCGAAAATAAAAATATATAAAAAATATTCAACACAATTAATAAAAAAAATCATCTTTTGACTTTCTTTTATGAAAACGATAATTAAAATAAGTTTATGAAAATTTTAATTTAAATTTATTTTTATACACATAAAATTAGTTGCATTATTAACTAAGGTGATATTATTGTTTTAAAATGAATTGTAAAAGGAAATGAGGGAAAGTTTCCTTGGGTAAAAATTGGTTTTGGTACAAAGGTTCTTAATCTTGTAATTAATGGGTACGTGGTATTATTCATTGGGTGTTTCTAGCATCGTTGATGCGTTTGTTAGGTCTGAGGTTCGTTCGTTATGTCGATGTTTATATTCGGTTGTTTCTTCTTTTGGGAATGTGTGATTTTTGGGTCCATACCAATTGGTGCATGTGAAGTTTGGTATTTCTTCATGGCGTGGTTCTAGAGTTGATGGTAGGTCATATCTTCTGAGTGGTGCGATTGATGGTAGCGAAGCGAATAGAATTATTCGCGATTCCAAGTTAGAATTTGAGAATTCTCGTTTTACTTAGTACCTCTTAGTTATGGGAGCGTTGATGTAGCCATATGAGAGAATTGGTTATTGAGGCATAAGGCTGAGATGGTATGCCACGAGAAGGTAGTTAAAATGCCTTGGTAATTTGGAGAGTGCTTAAGGTTCGTGGAGAAAACAAACTAAAGAGGATATGAGGTCTCGTAGGAGTACCAAGGAAGATGAGTTGAGATTAAGTAGTATCTGGGTGTAGTATGTGGCGCCCTCTAGAAGTGGTACCTAAAGAAATAGAAGTTTACCCCCTCACGTAGGAATTTGGATTTTCGTATGGAATTAGTACAAGGAGCGACGCCGATTTGCGAAGGCTCGTGTTGTTTGACGTCTTTAGAAAGGCAAGAGGTCTAGAATGATTGCAGGAGTTGCAAGGTGAGGGTTGGTTCGAATGGTAACTTGTTGTGGGAAGCGTCTGTATTGCTTGGTAGGAAGAAAGGTGGGTAGTTTGGAATGTGCATAGATTATCTCGAGAAGAGTGAGATAGAAAATTCGTATGTGATGTCACCAATGGAGGGTGCACGGGGATGACGTAGCTAAGACTGTTTTTAGGATGCGTAATGGACACGTTGAAGTTTACGGCTATGCCTTTTGGGTTAACCAATGCACCAGCGGTTTTCATGGAGTTAATGAGCCGGGTGTGCATGGCCGTATATAGACAAGCTAGTTAACGTATATATACAGACGATATTTTAAACCGACCCGAAGTCTAAGGAGGAGTACGAGTCGCACGTGAAGATGATCGTGGAGTCACTGAAGGAAGAGAAGATGTACGTGAAGTTTTCCAACAACGTGGAAGCGGAGCAAAGAGGAAGCTATCTAGATGTGGAAGGAATCAAATGGGTAATGAGCCGATCTTGGCATTGCCGGAAGGAGCAGACGATTTCGTAGTATATTATGACGCGCGAAGCAAGGATTTGGAAGCATGCTTGGAAAAAGGGAGAAGGTGATTGCTTGTACGTCGCGACAACTGAAGGTTCTTATGAAGGATTGCATGACTAACGTGGTAGGTTTTGCCTTATAATGCTAGAGGCATTAAGTGAACGAGACATGGAGAGTAATCTATACGGATCATGAATGTCTCCAACACACTTTCAATCGGAAGGATTGAACATGAGGCAAAGATGATGGATGGATGTTATTTAGTGAGTTTGATTTCGAGGCCAAGTACCATCTGGGAAAGGCAAATGTAGATGTTGTACCGTGGAGTAGGAAGAAGGAGTGAAGCCAAGAATGAGTTCGAGATAGATGTACGACGATCCGATCTAGGTTTGAGAAAAGGATGTTGGTGATATAAGATAAGATGTCCAAAGCAAAGAACGCGTCAACATAAGATGTTGTGTGGCTTGGACCAACGAGTGTGAAAAGAGATGGAGAGTGGTTCATATTGGTTAGACAAGGTTCGGACCTCCATTTGGAGAGATGTAAGGACCTTGGCTATTGAAGAGGCATATACGACAAAGTATTCTATCCATCCTGGAGCGGATACGATGTTGTGTGGTTTTAGGTTAACTAATCGATGGTTGAGTATCAAGGGTCTGCAAGATTGTTGCTACAACCTGAGTTACCCGAGTATAAGTGGGGAAGGATAACTAAGGATATTGTTGTCAAGTTACCAAGTGTGAGTACTGGATACGATGCGATTCGGGTGTAGTCAATGGACTGACTAAGTCACCCCATTTCTAGCTATGCTTAGGATGTGTATGGTGGATGTTAGAGGTAGTTGGGATACTTATCTTTTCGTGAGATGAGTTTTTCCTAAGGTGGGGATTATCATTCGAGTATGGATGTGCTTTATTTGAAACATGGTATGGAAAGGAATGTAGGTTACCGTTTTATGGGCCGTAACTGGAGGGAGTGAGTTGAATGGATCGAATTTGATACAAGAAATAACCAACAAGATAGTGGTAATACAGGAAAGGCTTGAGGCAGCTAAATTGTCGAAAGAGTTAGCTTGGTAGTAGTGGGAAACTTTTGAAATAATGCTGGTAGGTTATGGGTGGTTGAAGGTCTCACCTTGGTGAGGTGTAGTACGTTTGGGAAAAAGAGACAAGTTAGAACCGAGTTATGTAGGACCATTTGAGATCCTTGGATGGATTGGGCCTATAGTTTGGTTGAGAATTCTGTCTTATGAGCTGAGTATCGGAAATTGGATTGGGAGGTGCTGAAAGTTTGAGTAAACCTGAATTTGCGTGGATTCTTTAGATACATTGAGCTTTGTAACATCTTATATCTTAATTACAAGATAGTTCTTGTTTGATGAGTTGCGAGGTTAAGATATAAAACGCGTTGTTACAACAACTAAAGGGTTTTGATGAGTTTTCTTGATGACGAGCGAGGTTTATGTAGTAGGATGCTTCTTTTAGTTTGGGATTGATGTGTTGCTAATTGCACCCTTGTGGAGGTAAGCAAAGTTATAGCAGTTGGATTCGGATTGTGGAAGTTAGTCGAGATTAAGGTCATGAGTAAAAGCATAGTATGATAGCATTAGTGAAAGTTCGTTGGGATTCGAAGCGTGGTCCTAAGCTTACTTGGGA
>BQNB010053330.1:0-37184 GCA_026074375.1 Tanacetum coccineum | reverse complement strand
AATGTTTACATTAAGAGTTTACAACATAATCTGATTAGTGATTCGAGTTTAAAGTGGGTAAAAATAAGAAAATGGGTCGCGGGTTGGCTTAGGATTCGAACTAGGGTTTTAAGCTTATATTTCGTGTATAATGGTTAAAAATGGATAGAAAATGGAATGTAAGGTTTACCTTAAGTATTTAAAACATTATTTGATTAGTGGTTTAAGTTTTAAATGGGTAAAAATAAAGAAATGGGTCACGGATTAGAAACTAGCTCGGGTTAGGGTTTCTAGTTTTAATTTCTTGTAAATTCATGAAATGAGAAGGTAAATGGAATGTAAATGTAGTGTATTGCTTGCTTGTAACTTGTACTTGATGGATTGTACAAGATTCCTAAGGAAAATAGAGGTAAAATGGCTATTTTGGATGTCGTGCATTAATGACTTGTACATTATGCTTTAAAGGACTTGTACTTTATTTTGGAGGGAAAGTATATTCAAATGAGATGTTATATAACTTGTACATGAGCTTTGATTACTTGTACATCATTCATCTTGAATGCTTACATTACCTAAAATTAGGGTTTAGACATAAATGATAACGGTTTATGTTTATTTGATAATATCGTTGTGAAAACTTTATTAAATAGATAACGTACATGTTATAGAGGATAATAGATCATTGAATTGACGTTTACTTAATGTAAACATAAATAGAAATGGCATAGATAGTTGCGTGAGCTCGTTTACTTTAGAAATCTAAACTATGATACGTAATGGAATGGAATGAAACGAAAATTTTATTCTCGTGAAAAAGTAGTACTTAACATAGTAAGTAGATATTACATTGATGAAATACTGGAAAATTATGGGTTGTTATAGTCCCCCAACCTTACAGAAATCTCGTCCCGAGATTTAGTTGAGTGATAGAGTGATATTTGGAATCAAAAGTTCTTAGTATCTTTTTATGATGAAATCTTCTCGAAAGGATTATGAAAGATGTTTCCTGGTGAGGCTGGGAAATAGTTTAAAATGTTCATGGGGGAAAAAGCATCCTCAATATCAGAATCAGATGGGACGATAGTAGAGTGAGGGGATGAAGACATGACTGTAACAACCCAATAGTAAATAACATAAGTTACTTATATAATAGTGTAATAGTTATGTATTTTTACATACAATTCAGGAAAAGTAGTGGCGTCTTCACTATTAAGGAAATGCAGTGGAACGGAGGACATTGATGGCAAAAGAAAAGTAGTTATAGTTAAGGTTTTACCTTTGTTCTCTATAACCGTGAGCTCTGATACCACTCTGTAACACCCCCATTTTGATAAATATAGCAGCGGAAGCTAATCTGGGGTATTACTTTATGAATCACGGGCACAATCATAGAAAACGACTTAAAAGAGACGTTTTTAAAAGATACGTTATCATTGATTTAAAATCAGAGTTTTACAAAGGCATGTCCCAAAATCTAGAAACATAAAATGTGAATGATAACAAGTTTTAGCCATCTTCAAGTCCATGCCACTCCATGCCATAAGTTGCTCAATTACCTGGGATAAACATGCATAAAAAGGGTCAACACAAAAGTTAAGTGAAATTCATAGGTTTGAAATGTAATAGTTGAATACAAGATATCATAAAGGAAATATTTGCATTGCAAGGACAATTATCATGGAGAACATTATTATTATGGAGAACAGTTGAATGCAAGTCATCATAATGGTAATCATTGCAACGAATACAATTATCATGGAAAAATGGTAACATTATTATTGCACCTAAGCTCATGACACCAATACGTTAACATGGACATCATCGTAGTAACATTGGTTGGAGAACAGATGTCCTCGTGGAAAGGTAACTTGCCAAGGTTACCCATTAGGTCGAATATAGTGCGTTTGGTTACCCTATGAATGGGTATACAAACAGGAGTCGTCACCCCCAATAGATCTATTCACAACATTCACGCTCACTCGTAAGCAATTAATGGTTCATGATATGGAAATAATGGCACCGGAAGCTACTTAGGAAATAATATATCTGGATAACATACATATCTGGATAGCATACATTTAGAAAACACTTGTATTTATGGTTTAAGCATGTATCCCCCTCACAGGTTTATAAAATATAAGAGATTTAATAGTGAGGCTATGAACTCATTAAGTCTTTGAAAAGTAATCACATTGTTATAAAATAAATGAGTATGTAAAAGAGTTTGTAAACAAACATGTATCCCCCTTGCGGGTTTATAAAACATGTAAATAAGTAAAGGCGAGGTTATGAACATCACCTTAACAGAAGAGGAAAATCTGATTGATGGCAAAAGTATATCAAGTGAAAGATGCCCATATGGTGGTACAATGTTATCTACTCGGGTGGGAAAGTTCAGAATATCGATTGAAAGAAAGCAGCTTCGTCACGTAACTTGGGATAATATGTCGAGTCTTAGTTTGATTGAATATGTTTTACATTATAATAAATATCATCTCTGATTGAATTATTATGGAGTATTGTATCATTGTTCAGGCTATTATAATCCAAAGGCCACACAGTTTTGTTTGAGGAGCCAGGGCACTTTAAATCGTAAACCCAACAAACTCGTCAAAACAAATACCCAAATGGAACCCCTCACATGAAATTACCTAGTATTGTGATACGATAAGATTATAATGTTTTATAATTTTTAGACATTTATTTTTATAATTATTATAAAAATATGATATTTTAATAGTTTGCAAAGTTGGCAAAATATACCCTTGGATTATAAACTTTTACGAGTTTAGTCCTTTATATAAAAAGTATTTACATATTAAACCTTTAACTTTGAAACTTGGCAAAATAAGTCCTTATAGTTATAACTTTAATAAAATGACATTTTCAGCCCTTGTACTTGATAATTTCAAAAAGTTACAATATATACCCCTATGCATGGAAATTATTACAAAATTAGTCCTAATTTGCATGCAAGCTATTTTTAACATTTCAAAAGATATTTGCAGGTTATAGCTTATTAAAATAAGCTAAAATAAGATGTTTTAACATAACGAAAGTTTAAAATCATGATTCGTTAAGCTAGAAATCAAAACGGGTCATTTTAGGGTTTAATAACGAAAACGCGTAGGTTTTTAATTCAAATCTTTTAAATACTTAATAAAGTGATTATAATATCATTAGATAAGCTTATTAGAATAGATTATAACAACTTTTTACAAGTTTAGCTTATAGATTAATTAAAAACATGAATTTAGGGTTTATGAGTTACGATTTTGGATCAAAAAGGAAAACGAATGAATTTTGAGTTCTAAAACTTTAACAAGTGTATATTTATGATCATATGAACATTATAAGGATTATAGAACAGTAGGAGAGCTTGAAGAACCTGGGTTTGAGCTTAATGGTTCGAAAATGGGTCGAAATAGGGTCGTTTGCTTCGTACGCCTAGAATAACTTTCTCAGGGCTTCAAGACTTGGCTTCTTTGCTTCTATTCTACTCTTGGGACTCCTTAGAACTTCCTTGATTTGACTTGAGACTCCATTGTTGGAAGATAGAAAGAAATGAAGGTGTGAGTTGAGAGAATGGGGTGCGTCCCCTTTTTATAGCCTCGTATGGACTTGGAGGCCAAGGAGACTTAGTGCCCAAGCTTAGGACATGTGTGGCAGCTAGGAGATGATATGGAGAGTCTATAGGATGAGTTAGCAAAGCTAGGATTAGCTAGGAAGGTGTTGGTTTGATCTTGTGGTGCCACGGCTGACTTGGAGCCAAAGGGAGTGATGTGGAGCCTTGGTGACCAAGTTAGGAGCTTAGAGGTGCTTGTAAGCTGCTTCTAAAGGAAGTAGGAGTGTCATGGAGGTGGGTGCTTGCTTGGTTGTATGATAAAATGGGTCAAAATAACTAGAAATGGGTCGCGGGTTTGGTTTGGTTGTGGATTAGGGTTTCTTGCTTATTTTTCAAGTACATTGGATTAATAATGATAGATTATGGAATGTAATGTTTACATTAAGAGTTTACAACATAATTTGATTAGTGATTCGAGTTTAAAGTGGGTAAAAATAAGAAAATGGGTCGCGGGTTGGCTTAGGATTCGAACTAGGGTTTTAAGCTTATATTTCATGTGTAATGGATAGAAATGGATAGAAAATGGAATGTAAGGTTTACCTTAAGTGTTTACAACATTATTTGATTAGTGGTTTAAGTTTTAAATGGGTAAAAATAAAGAAATGGGTCACGGATTAGAAACTAGCTCGGGTTAGGGTTTCTAGTTTTAATTTCTTGTAAATTCATGAAATGAGAAGGTAAATGGAATGTAAATGTAGTGTATTGCATGCTTGTAACTTGTACTTGATGGATTGTACAAGATTCCTTAGGAAAACAGAGGTAAAATGGCTATTTTGGATGTCATGCATTAATGACTTGTACATTATGCTTTAAAGGACTTGTACCTTATTTTGGAGGGAAAATATATTCAAATGAGATATTATATAACTTGTACATGAGCTTTGATTACTTGTACATTCATCTTGAATGCTTACATTACCCAAAATTAGGGTTTAGACATAAATGATAACGGTTTATGTTTATTTGATAATATCGTTGTGAAAACTTTATTAAATAGATAACGTACATGTTATAGAGGATAATAGATCATTGACTTGACATATTAGGACGTTTACTTAAGGTAAACATAATAGATATGGCATAGGTAGTTGCGTAAGCTCGTTTACTTTAGAAATGTAAACTATGATACCTAATGGAATAGAATGAAACAAAAATTTTATTCCCGTGAAAAAGTAGTACTTAACATAGTAAGTAGATATAACATTGATGAAATACTGGAAAATTATGGGTTGTTATATTGTACCTTGTTCAACATGCTCCTTGATAAAATGATATCGGATGTTGATGTGTTTAGTACATGAATGTTGTACCGGATTACAGGACATGGCAATAGCACTCTTTAAATCGCAGTACATTGGAATCTTGGTGTAACGATATCCATAATCTAGCAGTTGCATCCTCATCCAAATGACTTGTGCACAACATGCAAACAAAGATAGGTACTCCGCTTTCACAGTTGACATAGCTGTACAATTCTGTTTTTCGACAACCAACTTACTAGCTTGTCTCCCAGAAATTAAATTCCTCCTGATGTGCTCTTGTAGTCATCATGAAACCATGCTAAATCTACATCTGAATATGTGATTAGCTCAAATCCATATTCCTTCAAGTATCACAAACCCATGTTATAGGTTTGTCTAAGGTAACGAAAGATTCTTTTGACCTCTTTGATGTGTTTCTCAGTTGGGCGTGCCTGATAACATGCACATACAAATGTTGTAAAGGCAATATCTGGTTGACTTGTAGTGAGATACATGAGTCCCCCGATCATACTTTGGTATTTGGTCTGATCAGTTGAGGTACCCTGTATATCTGCGTCGATTCTGCTGTAGCCATTGGTGTACTTATGGTACCACATTTTTCCATCCCATGCTTTTTAAGAAGCTCCAAAGTGTATTATGATTGGTTAATGAAGATTCCATGGGGGGATTGATGAACATGAGGTCCTAAGAAGAACTTTATCTCACCCATCATTGACATTTCAAATATATTTTTCATTAATTTTACAAATCTGTTTGAGAAAGCCAGATTTGTTAAACCAAAAATTATGTCATCAACATAAATTTAAACTAATAAAATGTCACCCCCGTATCTTCTTGTGAACAGTGTTGGATCCACAATACCTTTTGTGAAATGATGGTCAATCAAAAATGAGGAAAGCTTATCATACCATGCTCGGGGGGCTTGGTTGAGACTGTACAGAGCTTTCTTAAGACGATAAACGTGGTTAGGAAAGTCTGGATCTACAAATCCATCAGGGTAACTTACAAAAACTTCTTCTTTCAGTGGTCCATTGAGGAATGCTGTCTTGACACCCATCTGGTAGATAGTAAAGTTCTTGTGAGCCGCGTATGCCACAAACATTCTGACAGCTTTGAGTCGTGCTACTAAAGCGAACGATTCCTCAAAATCTATTCATTCTTGTTGACTATAACCCTTGGCAACGAGACGAGATTTGTTCCGAATAATCGTGTTTTTAGCATCCGTCTTGTTTTTCCAAAGCCATTTGACCTTGATTACATTTTTGTCAGCAGGTCTTTCAACAAGTTCCCACACATCCAAATGTTTGACCTAATTCAGCTCTTCTTGCATTGATTCGATGCAGCTGTGATCAAGCATAGCTTCCTTGATGTTGGTAGGTTCTGTAAGACTCACTGTGAGTGCATACATACACATCTCTGCATCGGTTTAGAGTCTACTTCTTGTTGTAACAGGCTTTGAAGGGTCACCATTCACTTGTTCATTTGGATGATTGTTAGTCCATCTATCAGTAAAGCGATGTAGTTGGTGAAATTCATGCATATTTGATGGGTCTTGGTAATTTGAACATGACTCGGCTTCTTCAAATTCAGGAGTTGCGAATGGATTCATAAAAGTGTTCCCATCAAGTTATGCAATGTCTTCTTGAACTTGTTCATCAGAATGATTATCAAACACTGGAGTTGTTGGTTCGTTTGCAATTGGTTCTTTTGATGAGGATACTATTTGAGGAGCATCATGGTCTTCAACAACGATTTAATAAGATGAAGGAGTGTCTTCATTATCAAGAGTAGTTCCAGCGAAATTATCTGACACTTCTGAATTTCTCGTCGCATAGTATTCTTCATACAGAGGACCAAACAAGTTATCCAAGTCTTCATTTTATGGTATTTCATTCAATTCTTCTGATGACGCGTGAAAATTTAAGTAGTTAAGACCGGGTCCTGAATTATGGCATTCAGAAGCCATAGCTGTGAGTTCATCAAATTTTACGTGGATGGTTTCCATTATTTTTCTCGTTCGGCGGTTATAAATGTGAAACCCCCTTGATGACTCTGAGTAACCAACAAAGATACAAATGTTTACTTTTTGCCTCATCTTCCCAAGATCATCGCGATCATTTGTCGGATAACATAAAGAACCGAACATATGAAAGTATTGAACATTGGGTTTTCTACCCTTAATCAGCTCATAAGGCGTTTTCTTGTACCTTGTATGTATGAGAGAGCGATTTTGAGTAAAACAGGCTATGGAAATCGCTTCGGCCTATAAGAATTCTGGCAATTTTGAAAAAATAAGCATCATTCTAGCAGCTTCAACAAGTGTTCGATTTTTTCGTTCAACAACACCATTCTGTTGAGGCGTTCGAGCAATCGACATTTGATGCATGATGCCTAATTTTTCATAATAAGACAGTTTTTCATTTTTGAACTCAGTGCCATTACCAGACGGGACTTTTAGGATTTGAACCTTCATATTCCGTTGAATCTGAGTAATGAACTTGATGATCATTTCTGGAGTCTCATCTTTTGTTCGAAGAAAAAACACCCAAGTATATCGAGAGTAATCGTCAACAATAACCTGAATGTATCTTTTGTCATTAACAATTTCAACCCTCATTGGCACGCACAAATCCATATGAATTAATCAAGTTTAGAATTTGTACTCAGAATCAATTTAGGTGGAAATTTGGCCTTCTTTCTCTTTCCTTGTTCACTAGCAGAACATAAGTGATCTTTGTCATACTTAAATCTTGAAAGCCCAACAACTAGATCTTGCTTAGTGAGTTGATTAATGGTACCGAAATTCAAATGAGAAAGTCGTTTGTGCCATAACCATGATTTTGTTGACGTGGGTTTGGACATTAAGCAAACTAAAGATGAAGCCCCCATTTCAGAAATGGAGATGGTGTAGAGATTGGAATCACGTGAACCAGTAAGTAAATCTTCACCCACTAAATTCCATACATAACAAGTGTTAGAGCGAAAGGCTACTTCAAGATCTCCATCACAAAATTGTCTGACCGAGAAAAGATTGTATCCGAGACCCTTGACGTAGTACGCGTGACAAATCATGAGATTCCTTTGAACATAATCTCCATATCTAGTGATTACAGCGAAGTTGTCATTTCCAAAGCGGACTGTGCCCATGAATTTCTTAACGAAATTTCTTAGCAGTTTAAGATTCCTAGTCATGTGCTTTAAACATCCGCCATCAACAATCCAAAGGACAATTTGGATCACCTGCATCACATGAAACAAATTCGGATGGAGGAGTGGACAATTTGGCAACCTATTTCTGAGTGGTAACCGGTGTTTTAGAGTTAGTTCTTGCACTAGTACTACTCTTAGAAACACTAGCTGACTTTTGTGCAATTGGACTCTTGGGCGACCAATTGAAACTTGATTTGTTTTTAAACCAATTCTGCCACTTCCTACTAGTTGCGATTTTGTTTTTCATTTAATTGCTAAGTGTCCTACTTTGTCTAGATTCTGGAGTTAGTGATGAAGCACGAGAGACCTTATTTGTTGCTTTTAGGGGTGTAGCAACACTAAACCTAGATTTCGCAACTACGGGAGTAGTTCTTAATTTACTAGATTTTACGGCTAATAGAGAGGTAAATAAGGCTCTTTTTACTCTAGAATTTGGAAACTAAGCATAACGAGTAACACATTTATGATGAGAGAGCATATAAACATCTTTTCCACATGAAACACATACAAGATTCGAACCATAATTAACAACGTTTACAGTTTTCGCTTTTAATACATTTGCGTTTGATTCATAAGCATTTGAATTCATTGTATCACACTTATTAGAAACAAAACTAACATGCCTTTGTGATTCTTGACATCCTTAGGAGTGTTCTAAGACTTAGTGTTCAGCAAGACTCTTTTCTTCAAATTAGTGTCCTTAGACTCTAGTCTTTTAACACTACTAGAACTTGCTACGCATGTGGAAGTACAAGAAAACATGTTAGCTTTAGTAACTTGCATTTGTGTTTCTATTTTCATGACTCTATACATGCCTTGTGCGATTACATTCGCATTCTTTTTCTGACCTTGCTCATTTTTAGGTGTAGAATATGAAGTGACTGGTTTTGAATTTTCTGTTTTAACCTCAACCTTAGAAACTATCTTAGCTTGTATCTCTTTGTTTTTGTTCAACGATGTTACACAGATTAGTTTCTATAAGGTAGCAGATTTGTCAAACTTAGTGTTTACATTCTTCCCTTTTTCAGCAAGTTTTAGCTTAGCTTTGAGTTCAGAAATTATCATCAAAAGATCTTGATTCTTAGCATGCACATCACCATAAGCATATTTCTTTTGATTGACATTTTCAATTAACTCATTGACCTCTTGTTGATGTTGAACCCGTGTCATTTTGATTGAGTTAAAAAGCTTTTCAAATTCAAGTTTAATCCTTTCATTTTCTTGAACTAAAGATTCAATTTGAATGTTCAACGACACATTTTCACCATTAAACTTTGCCATTTGTGACCTCCAAGAGACATCACAAGAATTTTTCTCTTTTTGATGTTGCATTTTAAGATCAAGATTAATGTATTGAGCTTCAGCTCTTTTGAAATCATTTTCAAGAATCTTAATCCGTTGTTCCATAGTTGCTTGAATATCTTTTGAGTCATTTGAAATTTTCTCCATTTCAATTATCAACATCTCATTTTTCTGTCTTTTAACAGAAATAAACACACAATCCCTAATTTCTCTTTCTAAGGATGCTTCCAAAAGTCGATCAAATTCATTTTGAAAAGGTTTTTCTTTTTGTGCTTGCTCCTCAACTTTTCATTCCATTGACACAAAAATTTCTAACATCTCCTGTACTTCTTCTGTAATTTTTTGTTTAATGGTAGTTACTCCTTTTCTTAATGCCCTTGAAATCAGAATTACTTCCTCAGTAAAGTACTTTCGAATCTTATTTTGCTCATCAAATCTAATAGTTCTGTTTTTTCCCTTTGAATACTTGCATCAATGAGAATATCTAACTGATTAATTTTGTTGTTTAAAGTGACAAACAATTTTAGCAATTTACTCTCACCCGACATCTTTTTAGAAGGTAAATTTGACTTCACTGAGCTTAACTCAGAAGATACATTAGAAGTAGAAGGAGATGAAAAATAAGTTTGTTCAACTAGAATTTCTATTTGAGGAACAAATGATTCATAAAGAGCATTTATTTTTGCATAATCAAGTTGAATTATTTTATCTTTCATTTTTAATTGACTTTCTTATGCGTCCTTAAGAGTTTCCTCGTAATTAGGTAAATCGACTTTTAATTTAGTACTTGCGAGATTTTCACCATCATACATTTTAGGTTGTGCTTCAATAGCTTTCTTGAGACGTTTCGGATTTGCATAACCCAATGCCGTTTTCAAATGTGGGTGATAAACCTTATTTGGTTTTTTACCAAGCATATGAATTATTTGAAGAGAATGTTGCATTTTGAACATAATTCGATCATGAGATCGGAGTTTTTCTTCTAAAGAAACAATATCCTCAAGATATTTGTTTTCTCTTTCTTTGAAAGCTTGTTTTTACAAAGCAGGTTCCCGCTTTATTTTCAAAGTTTCATCTTGTGTTTTCAAAAGTTATTAATGTATCTCTACTTTTTCATTTAAAAGTTGTTCCTTTTCAACATTTATTTCAATTTTCAATTCCTCATATGCTTCTTTGTAACCTAAAGGTTGTTCTGGTTTGGTTTCAAATTCTTTTACCCGTTCCTTACACGTCTCAAGTTCCTGTTGTAACAACGCTTTTTTACTTTTATAGCTCAATATTCACTGTGTGTTGTTTTTCAGCCTCTACTTGCACATTAATTATTAAAGACTCAAAATCATGAAGAGATTGATCATGAGCATTTTTATCATGTTCAGATAGTCTACTAATATTTTTCACATATGGATCATAAAATATGATATCAGAATCAATTTGATCATCAGCAAATGTGTGTATAATAGTTTCTAGGTTCTCATGATGGCATTGTTCATGATCACTCTTTGAGACTAAACCATTGATCATATCAATTTGAGAATCATTTACCTCACTAATGAACTCAGCATTATAAGTTAGCTTTGCATCAGACTTATCATCTGTAGGTTGAATGCGTGCCATCATGATCACTGTTGCTTTTAGCTCCTCTAATGTGTTATCCCCATAAGCATTGTCGAGCATACAAAATTTTCTCTTCATTATCCAGATTTGCTCCACTGTCACACCCTCAAATTTTACTTCAACGGAAGACTGGATTTGGGATGGTGACTTTATGGCGTAAAGAGGACTTGATACGAGAGATAGACCTCTACATGCCAATATACCAATGCAGACTCCTTATATTCCGTAGGAGAGAACACATGAGAAAACATTACTAAAATGTAAACATAAAGTTGGTGAGTTCATAGGTTTGGTTATTTGATAAGAGTGATGAACCACAAGATTTTTAACCATAGCATGAAATATAGTAATCCTATATGTCATAATAAAAAGTATTTACTATAGTCTAAGCTCATGACACCGAAGCGTTAACATGTATCATCATAGATAAGCCCGTGCAGATGTTCAACCCGCAACATCCGTAACTGACTCAAATGAAACTGTGTTTGCTTGACTAATGTCAGTCCAAGACAAACAGGGATGTCAATCCCGATAGATCTATCCATAACATTCGTGCTTACAAGTAATTAACGGTTCATGATAAATTGGGCAACATAGCAAGTTGGGTTGAGTAGGGACTTAGACCTAATAGTAAATCAGTAATTGTACTTGTGTTCAACTGTTAAAACTAAGCAATGTTCTCACCCCAAAAGATGATCTAAAACAGAAAAGTAGGGGAAATGAAACTCACCTTGTCGATTAATCATCCAGAATTGGTAATGAATCAATGTACGTTGAATAGTAACTTGGTCGAACACCTAAGTAATTATGACCAATCTGAGTTTACATTCTAAAAATTTAATGTATGAAATGAATTATGCAAATGGGTCATCAATGGGCATTGTCGTTCATGAGATAACGTTTTATGTTCTCAAAGATGTTGATTAAACTGTTGGCTCTATGAGATGATACACCACTTTACACTTATACATAACTTGCTAAAATCATGCGTCGTAATTTATATTTATAAGTTCAGGCGATTTATATCTTAGGAAAATAGAAGTATTAGTTGTAAGTTACTAAGTCTATATATGCCCTTATCACGTCTATTTATTTATACCGTCGTTGTTAATTAATTTGTAGCATTATACATCACGGTCCGTTTGACTCGTTTAAATACTTTATAAAAATTGTTTATTCACATTTAATACTCTTAAGTTTTAAAAATAGCAAGTTTTGTCCCTCTGTTTTCTAAGTCTAGTAATTTACACATTCAACCCTTAAATCTTCACATTAGCACTTTTAACCCCTTAACTTTTCAAAATAGTCTTTATATCCAATATTTCGCTGTTTATATTCTAAATTTTACACTTTAAATCTTATAGCTTTTACGTTCAAAAACCCGAATAAGTTTTTAAATATTTTTAGTATCAAATAAATTATATAGGCCGCGTTAGGTTCATTTACTCGTTTAAAACTCGGTTTTGTTGTTATTACTTCAAAAAAATGTCGTATAAAACTTTCTACCCATTCGAAATGGTCTTGTTTCATTAACGAGTTTGTTAACCCATTTGGGTCTCGGCTAGAGCGACCCGAGAGCCCAAATCATGCACGTTTCAACACTTCTCTATGTACAAGTTTTTATAATGGGGAAAAATTTCATGCATTATTGCTTCTTGTATATACATGTACCGACCCCATGGTCTGCTCCCTTTCCTTTGTTTTCTGCCAACCGACAGTGGGGTTAGTAACCCACTGTTGTCGTCCCCCTTTTCCCATAGAGTACACCCTATATTATGTTTCGTTAACTCCTTTCTATTAAACTTACATGGTCCGGCCAAAACGCACAGCCCTGAGGTAAACAATGTCGAGACACAAGGTCGTGGACATGTTCTTTGCAGGCCTAAAGGCTGCGACAGCGGCTGCAGCCCACTGTGGCTTGCTTGCGTGCAAAGTGGTGCGTCCTACATTATAACCGAGTGCTAAATACGATGGGGTCTTGGTGCGGCAGACAAGCATGCCTTGCTTGGTTTCTTTAGAAGCTGCGACATTCCAACAGTGAGCCACGGCTCATCGTGGTTTGTCACATGCCACCTTGTCACGCCCAGGTAATCATGCCGAGTTCACACCACAAGAAAAACTCTATGCAACTCGCGTATACCCTAGCGTCTAATCGTCCCTAGTGAGCCAACATTTTATAAGTCAAGTTTCTATTTGTTTAACGTTTGTTATATAGACATTGGTTCGTTATTAGTTTTACACGCATGATATGTTGTTTACTAGCTTGAATATGCGTCGTTATTTTATGTGTGACACAACCAAAATCTTTGCATGCGTACGTACATGCGAACCGCGTATGGGTTATATGTCGTGTACTAGCCAAGCAAGGTCGAGGCTTTCGTTTTGTTAGCCAAGACTAGACGTGCTTTGGTTTTGGTCGAATGTAAGGCTACAAGGATAATGGCATAGTTAAACTAAGAGGTGACTCATAGAGGTTCAAGCTCGCTAAACAACGAGGAAGGAGATGGTGGTAAGAAGCTCGAACCACACTTGGTTGCTACTCCTTTTATCCCGACGCCCCTTTGGCTCTTGACCTCGATGAAACTCAAACTCGAACCGTATTGCTTACTTTATGTTTTCAAGGTTTTGGTTATACTAAAAGTGTGCATGAATGGGTCTTACTTATACATAAAACTCTCACTTGGCTATTGAGATGTTGTATGTGAAATGGTACTACACACTATTGCACCATAGCGATAATTCTAATACGGTTAGTCATCATTGTCTTTTCCTAATACTATTAGAGAATCCTTACTATTTCTTTTCCATTTCAAATTGTGTCAGATGTTTTGAGACGTATCATGTGATAGGAGTTTTCAAATTGAGAAAGTGAGTAGGGTAATGTGTAAGAGTCTATAATGATGGATGTTTTATTATTATCATATATTGGTTTATGTATTCATATGTGTATATTTCTTTTGAATTCAATTAAAGGTTTTCATGGTTATTAAGTTGAACGTAGATGATTTTATAAAGTGCTACAGGTAAATGGCCTCGTTTCATAAATGTGAAATAAGTATGGTTTTTATCGTTACACGCTCTAAAATATCCTTTTAGACACAAGGGCAATAATGGTGATATTCGCGTGCTAATTAAACTTTTCATGACAAGGAGTAGTGTATGACGATCATAAGATGACTCATCGTTGAGATTAACGGTGAAATTCGAAAACCTGCAGTACATAACTTTTACTTAACGAAAAGGGAAATCTAAATTCTTACGGGGTGTCACAGCCTTCCCAGGTTAGAAGATTTCGTCCTGAAATCAAGGCGTTGTAGAAGGTCATGGATTTACGAACGAGTAAGGGTATTTGCTCTTGGACTGGTCCTCACGTATCCCTAAATGAATGTCTCGTCATTAGGACGAGCCGATACGACAGAATATTGGGAATATATCCGTTGAAGTAAATAACAAAATCTGGAATTATTTCCCCTTTTCCCCTTTGGTCTTATAAATACCACTTCATTTCTCTCAAACTTAAATCCTACTACCAAAATACTCCCAATGGCCTGTTCGCTCCCTCATACCGATTCTGAAGTCGAAGCCTTGGTGAAAAGATTAATCAACGAAGACAAGGGTCATCAGGATGTGCTTTTGAATTTAGCTTTTCAGTTTGAAGATTCATGCGCTGTCAGAGACGGTCTTAGAAAAACCTATGAGAAATGCAATGACATTTCTCAAGAGAGCCGTGCCTTGATTTGCACTCTCTTAAAAGAAAGTCCTGATAAGGATCGCAAGCTGCATCTTTCTGTGTATGGAAAGGCGACACAACTAGAGAGACAAATGGGTGCTAAGTTTGCTTGGTTTCAGGAAAAATACTCCGGCCGTACACACGGAGGTATAGGTTTTTTTTCATCACATGCTAATTGCCCCCTTACCGAGAAAGAGTTACATCAACTCCGTATGGATGAAGAAGCTCTAAAAGAAACGTTGAAAGAAGAGGCCATGAATAAAAAGGCACAAGAGGAGAAAATTAGGCAAGAACAAGCCAAAAAGAATGCATTCTTTTTATAAATTGGGATAGTGAGATACGACTTAGAATACGAGTCACCGGATTAACGATCTAAGGATTGTTGTAACCATGTTGTTGTACTGCCTTAAATAAAGCATTGTTGCCTTAAACTATGCACTTGTATTTTCACCTTTGCAAACCAACAGTTATTATGTTAGTAATCTAGTAAGTTCTAATGAATGCATTTACTTCTTGTAGTATCACCGTATTTTGTAAAAAAAAATTTGTTTTGTTTCGTGACCGTTGCCTTGTCACAGTGTTATAAAGTGCTTGAGTATACATTTTGAATGGAACCCTTGGGTGATTATGGCTACTATCCCCACACAGTATTATAAAATGTTTGCATGAAAATTTTGAATTGAATAATTGAGTGAACGTGATTACTGTCCCTATACAGTATCCTAAAGTGGTTTAGGGATAGTGTTATCAATTTACACGCCTTTTCAATTCTCAAAATTATTATTTTATGAGATTAAATATCAATTCAAAATTTTTTCGGGGATTGATTTTACCTTAAGGGTTTGAAATAAGATTTAATTTTTTATGGGGTATCACAGTCTTTCCAAATCGGAGTCTTTTATTCTGAATTCAAGTTGTCGTATTTGCGGCATGGGTTAAGAAAAGATAAAAGTGGTGAGTGGGGCTCTAACGGCTAGAAATGTGGCAAACCGTTATCTCTACTATATATATATATATATATACTTTGTTAATTTCTTAAATTTGTCAAAACGTAAAATAAGTTTCTTTACTTAAATTTTCATTCGTCCTTAGATTAAAATGTCGTATCTCGTTCCCTTAATTGCGGTTATGTTCGTTGTGGTGGTTGGTTGCTATTTGGCGAGTGTTCCATGAGAAGAGGATCACCAGTACATCATTGTAATACTAGGGCTTATTATGCCACTAGTCATTGCGGCAATTGGCGTGGAAGTTTTCTGGAAAAAGTAGCTTTCGTTAGTAGGCGAGCGGGTTGTATTACGGTTGTGTTCTTGGGCATTTTAATTAATCTTATTCTGAATCCTCCAGGAAAAATCACCGGACATTTCATCTTCAACTTTGTTTTGTTGATGTAGGATTGAATCATCATGATGTATCTTTGATGAATCACAGTCTTTCATAGTTGCTTTGAGTATTGACTTTAATGTGATGAATGAGTAAATGAGCATGCTCTCAAATTTGTTATTCTACATATATATATTGACTACTATTGAGCATATCCTTGTCGACCTAACTTATACATAGTTGATCAGGCTATGTATATCTTAGGTTTACATTGACATCCCCTTTTTCCTTTAGTTATCTGTTTGTGATTGTAAGCATAATCGGTACTGAGACCCGTAGTGTATACAAATTGTTGCGCCTCCCATGCATCAGATGAATGATGTTATGTTATATTTCAATTTGTGGTTTATTATTTCTTCGCCACTTTCTACCATACACGTGGTCCTCCGAAAGTTCATGTTCACTTTATGTGTTCATCTTACCACGTGTACATCGCTTCATATATGGACGTGTATTTTCTATGTGTTCATAAAATTATAATCTCCGGATATAAGTTATTCCGAATAAGTACTTTTGTTTTAAGTTTCAGGGTTTGATCGTAATTACCTTTGCTGGTCATGACTATATCCTATCATGAATATGTTAATCAATTTTTCTCACAAACTCCCACATACTTAGCCGCCCATTCCCTATATTTTCAAATTTCAAATTTTAAACCTTACCCACTCCTGATTTCAAATTATTACAAACTTTACAACACCCAATCTTTCACCTCCTTCCTCGAAGTTACCGGATACCAAACATCATGGGATTTCCAATTGAGATCTTCACTCCCGTCATGATCATAATCGTCATATCGCTCATTTTGCTTGTCTACTCGATGTGTTTCTTCTCACGCGGCGATGTAACTGTTATTTTAGCGTTTTACATCTTTGTCATATTTCCTATGCTTTGTATCTTACTATATTATGAACAAAAGTATTATGGATTTATTTAAATAAGATTTCATGTCTAGTATTTTATTGCTCTATCGTTCCTGTTATAACCATGTATATCTTGCATTGGTAGGTATCTCATTCCGCGTCTTGGTATGATCCAATGTTATTACTTGATAAATTTTAGAAGCATTTTGTATTTCCATTTTCGTAGAAAAGGCGTTTATTGATTGTAAAAAATTTCAGACTGACAAAATGTCAAGTAGTGAGAGAATTCTCATCTCAAACATGATGCATGGGTCTTTCAAAATGATCCTTCAAGTTTCATGGTGTTCGTAGAAAATGGTTCCCTGTCTCCGCTTCCTGAGCACATGATTGTGTTCTCTATTTGTTGGGCAATGGTTATACTTGTTTTGCACTGAGCGGTATTTTCAATAGCGTCGTTTCATTAGTGTATTAAGATGTTCTTCATAAAAAATATCAAATGTATGGTTTCTCCTATACTGGGTAAATGCACTCAGAAAGATTTTAGGACAGAATTAATACTTTATTTATTATTTTACGAAAGTAAAGTACAAGTTTTCATCAATTTATATGCTTAGGCGTCTCTTCATAAACTAGGATACTATGTTATAGCGAGTCTGGCTGTTTTGCTTATAGGCCTAGCTGGGCTAAAATTGTCTGAATCTGATCATGATGCTTAACGCGTCTATCCTCGGCATCAACTACCCTTATCTGCAATAATGCGATCTCATTCTCTGCAGCTGCGAGAGAATCCTGCAATTCAGATATTAGGAGCTCTTTGTCTTCGGTGTCTGCATGAAGAGTGTCAATTTCCACCTCTATGTCCTCTAGTCTGGCCGTCATATCTTCTGGGTTGAGTTCTGATGTCTTAGATGCTGGTTTACCGTTAGAGAATGTAGTGGCATCTGGGTAAAATGGCAATGATGGTGATCTACTTCTCTTTCAAGAGGGTTCAGGTATTTGTGAGATTAGTGTAGGAACACTGTGGTTATTTATTTCTTGGGAGAGTTCACACCCTGTAATAGGGGTCAAAGTTAATTCTAGTTCAAGTAATTGGGCTGCCAGAGAGGTTGGCGAGTCAAGTCTTCTCGGAATGGAGTGTTCCGTGGTAGCTTCCTATTTTGGGGAGTTGTCAGGCATGTCACTGGAAAGTGATTGAGACATTTCTCGAATACACCCTGCATACGACAGAATGGAGTTTCTAATTCTTATATTCCATATTTGGGGTAGAGATTACCTTATGGGTGCCATCTATTTTTGAGATAAGATTCATTGTATGCTTTGAATGGTCATGCGCCCTAGTCTAGGGTAGGGATTTCTAGAGGGTATGTCTAGGAGTGTTGGATTCAAGCATTGATATGTTTCTTGTTCTTTTTGGGAAGGTCATCCACAGTTATTAGTCGCATCCTTATCCTAAGCTGGTGACTGGAAAGTGTGGTAGGATTCTGGATAATAGATACATATTTGTAGAGTTAATATTGTTCTTGACTCAGGAGCTGATGTAAACCTTCATACCATCAGTTTCTTTCTGTAGTCTCGGCTGTTATTTGTGATTATTGTCTCTTACTTTTACCGAGCGTGTTTTAATTTCTTCCCATTATGAACTTGTTGTTCAGGTTTCCCAACGACGTGACATTCGTCAATTATTGGTGTATTCAAGCGATGCATGCTTTTTGGTAGATTTTTGTATACTTTGAAATACTTTTAAGTGTATACCGACATAGTAGATGGTAGTATATGTATTTCACAAAGGTCGCTAATAGGAATCCTCGCGTAGTAGAGAGTGGGCGATTAGCAAGGTATCCCGAAGTGTTTATGTAGGTAACCCTCATAAAATGTCTTTGTAGTGTGATATTGGTTATAGGGTTAATCATTTGGTGAGAGTCATGGTAGTTTCATTGCGCTAGGATGGTAAAAATGCGTAATCCATAGGATGTGTCATTTCAAAATGGTGAATGATATTGTGTAGTCTAATGAAACATGCTTTCCATGACGAACAAGTGGTAATTTAGTTATTTAATGATATCGTGCCAAGCAGTTGTTAACTTAGAAAGTAAATAGTAATAGATAGTGCGTATGCTATTCTGATATGTCCTTAAGAGCCAGTTATAGTCTAGAGAGTTCTCTATAACCAAGTGCTCTGATAGCAATCTATCACACCTCCAAATTTCAATGCAGCGGAAGACTGGATTTAGGATGGTGACTTCATGGCGTGAAGAGGACTTGATACGAGAGATAGACCTCTACATGCCAATATATCAATGCAGAATCCTTATATTTTGTACGATAGAACACCTGAGAAAACATTACTAAAATGTCAACATAAAGTTGGTGAGTTCGTAGGTTTGGTTATTTGATAAGAGTGATAAACCACAAGATTTATAACCATAGCATGGAAGATAGTAATCCTATATATCACAATGAAAAGGTATTTACTATAGTCTAAGCTCATGACACCGAAGCGTTAACATGTATCATCATAGATAAGCCCGTGCAGATGTTCAACCCGCAACATCCATAACTGACTTAAATGAAACTGTGTTTGCTTGACTAATGTCAGTCCAAGACAAACAGGGATGTCAATCCTGATAGATCTATCCATAACATTCGCGCTTACAAGTAATTAACGGTTTATGATAAATTGGGCAATATAGCAAATTGGGTTGAATAGGGACTTAGACCCAGTAGTAAATCAATAAATGTACTTGTGTTCAACTGTTAAAATAAGCAATGTTCTCACCTCAAAAGATGATTTAAAACAGTAAAGTAGGGGCTATGCAAACTCACCTTGTCAATTAATCGTCTAGAATTGGTAATGGATCAATGCACGTCAAATAGTGACTCAGACAATCACCTAAGTAATTATGACAATTCTGAGTTTACATTCTAAAGGCTTAATGTATAAATTGAATTATTCACAAGATTTACCTAACGGTGTGATATCATCACTTATGTGGCAGTGTTTTACGTTTTCAAAATGTTTGTTAGACCGTTGGCTCTAGGGATGATACACGACTTTACACTTATAAGTATATATACATAAATTGATAAAATCATGCGTCGTAACTTATATTTATAAGTTCATGCGATTTGTATCCTAGGAAAATATAATCATTATTTGTAAGTTGCTAAGTTTATATATTTTCTTATCACGTCTATTTATTTATACCGTAGTCGTCAATTAATTTAGTTTTATATATCACGGTTCGTTCGACTCGTTTAAATAATTTATAAAAATTATTTATTTACATCTAATACCCTTAAGTTTCAAAATAGCATATTTTGATCCCTCTATTTTCTCAATTAAGTAATTTACACAATTAACCCTTAGGTTTTCGGGTTATCTCTTTTAATCCCTAAATTTTTCCAAAATAGTATTATATCCAATATTTAACTTTTATATTTCAAATGTTACGCTTTAAATCTTATAACTTTTACGTTTAAAACCCGAATAAGTTTTTAATTTTTTTTCTAGTGTCAAATAAATTATATAGACCGCGTTAGGTTCATTTACTCGTTTAAAAGTTCGGTTTCGTTGTCACTATTTCTAGCTTATCATAAATATTTTTTTTATAATTTTCTACTTATTCGATTTAGTCTTGTTTTAGTAACGAATTTACTAGCCCCATTGGGTCTCGGCTGGGACTACCCAAAGACTCGCAAACATGCAAGTTCTAACAATTTTGTACATCTAAGTTTTTATAACATAATTACATGTATGTGGCCCTATATCAATATATCCAAAATTTCTGCATGTTTTTCTACATTACAAACAACATTGGCCTACTTCCTCTTTTCTCTTTTCTGTTTTTCTGTCGAGCCCCAACAGTGGAGTTGGTGACCACTGTTGTGGTTTCTCTCCCCCTCCCCCCCCCCCCCCCCCCCCCCCCCCCCCCCCGGTGGCTTGTCTGCGTGCAAGGTGGTGCGTCTTATGTTGTAACCAAGTGCTAAGTACTATGGGACCTTGGTACGAGCAAGCAAGCATACCTTGCTCCATTTCTTTAGGGGTTATGACATCCCAACTGGGAGCCACGGCTCATTGTGATTCGTCACATGCAACTTGTAACGTCCCATGGTATTCAGTCGAGCTTCACATCATAAGAAAGCCCTATGCAACTCACGTATACCCTAGCGTCTAATCGTCCCTAGTGAGCCAACAGTTATAATCTCATACGCATTTAAAGTTTTTATAAAAATCTCTTGGTTCGTTATTCATTCTTATGAACGATATGGATTTTACACTAATTGGTTACGCACCAACATTTCTGTTTGGGTTTTGCGGATGGAAAGTTTGGCGTATGCTGTACGAAACTCAGGGACATGAGATGGGTTTTTCCTGTACGTTGTGTAGGTCGTTGTACTGGCATGCAAGACCCAAAAGGTCCTTGTCTTGCATGGAAATGGGTAGGAGTGCTTCCGTTTGCGTCATTCGTTAGATTACTTTGTCGTATATTAGACTATAAAATAAATGACATAGTTAATCTATGAGGTGACTCACCGAGGTCCAAGTTCGCTAGTCGATGAGGAGAGGTGATGGTGTCAAGAAAGCTCGAACCTTCTCCGTTTCTACCCCTTTAAAACCCAACGCCCCTTTTTCTCCTTGAACCCAATGAAACTCTAACTCGAACCGGGCTTACTTCCTACTTGTTTTTGTGTGAATGAATTGTGCTATAGGGAGAGTGTATGGCATCTCATTTATACAAGTAAACATTGCTCGGTTCCTGAGGTTTTCAATTTGCATGTGAAAGGGGCACACTATTGGAGAATATAGCAAAAGTATTATTTCCTAATACTATTTATCATGATGAGCTCTTCCTATCACTATTTGAGAATATACACTATTTTTGCCCTTATTGATACCAGGTGATGAGACGTGAATTGCCATGTGAAAATTTTGAAAAGTAAGAAGAATAATAAGTGGGGTAGTCATGTAAGGCATCTACTATTAGTCAATATAATTAATGTCATTTATTATATTGACTAATTAATGTAAACATGAAATACGTCAGAGCTGCGTTACCATCGTCAGAGTCGGTTCAACGTTGCCGGAGTCGCCGGAGCTGGAGAAGAGTATGGTGACGTCTTGTTTTTAAGTTGTTCCCTCATCCCCCTATTTCATGTTTACATTGAGATAAAGCATGACAAACATGAAGAAAAAAATCATACTTTTACATATCTTGGGTGTGGTTGTAATTGTTAAGAATCATCCATGGTAAATGAAGTTTTGAAATAGCAAAGCTAAAAGTAAATATCATTTCACAGGGAACTTTGACAATTTTTCTTTCTTCATGTACAATGCCGATATTATTAAAGTAATATGTTTTGGTAAGGATAATGGAAGATAAAATACTTGCAACTTAATATGTTTTGGTAAGGATAATGGAAGATAAAATACTTGCAACTTTCAATAATTTAATCAAGTGTTTGAAGGAAGAGGATGGAAACCGTTTGTTGTCTTTTTTCTCCCTATGTAACAAGTATAATGATGAAGATGAAGCTATTGTTGATTACATAATGTGGACACCCTATTCAGTTGATCCAAACAACATATATGAGCGGGATACATCCATTGTCATTCCATTAAATTTTCATATCCATAGCCATTGTGATTCATGGCGACACATCAAATGCCCCCTAAAAGAGGAGTCCATTTCGCCCATTATATTTAAAAAAAGGGCTCAATTGACGCAAATGTTGACTCGTGGGTATTATTTTCCGGCTTTAATTTTTATCCTTAAAACCTATCTCTGTTAGGGAATTCATTTCAACGAGGATGACGTGGTTGCTTTATTTTCAGGATAACATAATTTTTTTTTGAACGGCATTTCATTACACTAGCAAGAAGCTAGATAGTAATAAGATACAAGGTAATATTACAAGATGATTTTGGATCAAAAATCCAATTGAACCACTCGGGTTTAAAAGCTCTCTTTCTATTAACAATCCAAAAGTGCGAGAAAACCTTGATGTCATCCAAGAGAGTGGGTATATATTTTTAGTTGCGGTTCTCGATTTAGATTTTAGTAACAATAGCCATTGTTTTTAGTTGTAGTAGTCTATTGTTAGGGAATTCTTTTTAAAGACTATTTTTTAATTGGCATAGTTGCGTCAAAGATGTCGAAGCGCAGTGAAATCAATGATACATGGACAACATTGGTGTGTCATGTAGCACTCGCGTTTCTTAAGATGGTTAGATACTCAAACAACACCTACGCATCGAGCTTTGGCAACATAACATATCGATTTTCCTAGAACTTTATCCATATATTCTATCTCATTGAATTTAATTTTATTTCCAAGAGATAATATGAAAAACACTGAACATAATGAATTAGTTGATTTTTAATCATATTTTATAATTCTGACGTTCAACGTTATGTTAGTCGTTAGTTTATTGAGTTGTTTTTGTTTTGGGTAAAAGGGTTTCTCCGATAAATTATTTAGTTATGAGTATGAAAAAAAACTACATAGAATTTAAGCAAAGCTGAGAATGATATGTATTTATTTAATCTAATTTTTGAGATTTATGTGACATGTTCACTTGTTGGCTGTTAGCTTATTGAATTGTGATGTTTGGTATTTTGTTATTTAGTTACAAGGAAAAAACAAACGTGCTTATCTACTTGAAACGGTTCCAAACTTAGGGGGAATTTCATATATACCCAATGAAACTTCATAAATTACATATTTCCTCAAAACACAAGTTTTCAATGCATAATGTACAATGAAATTGAAGCATGTTTGGGGAAATATGTAAATATTGAAGTTTTTTTGGGGATACATGTAAATGCCCCCCAAACTTAAGCACATAGGCAGTTTAAATAAGCACCTTAAATAACATCTCCAATCGTTCCGGATATTTTGATTTACTAAATGAACTAAAAATAATACGTTCGGCTTACGAATTGAAGTCCTAAAATAAGGAGCGTGGTCCATGTCTTATTTTTTTCAATTCATCATCCTATTTAAAGTTACCTTTCAATGCAGCTTTATTACCAAATTGCTTTTGTGAAATTACGATTTTTGATGACTTTTTCAAACCACATACTAAAATGAATGTGTAGCCGATATTACATGTATTGAGTACTTTCCTTTTCACCTAAAAGTGAAATATTAGCATCAGTCTCATTTATTTCTCATCTAACCAAATTAGATACTAATCACCTAAACAATTGTTCTTATTAATGTTTCTCCAAAAAATGTATTCAAACATAAGCCATGGCGTAACTGACATCGATACACGGGTTAAGAACCTTTCTTTCATTGTTGAAATAGGTGGTCTCGGAATTGTAAGCTACATCTCAGACTTTATTCTTTTCCTTTTCACCATTTTTTAATTAGTAATCTTATACTTGATTTAGATTTGTGTTCATATGTATGCGTTTATTCGTTTCCACAACTTGTTTATGCTTTAGATCTGGTACGAGTTAAATATTTGTATTTATATGTTTATGATTTGGGATGTTTACGCTTTAGATTTAAATTTGTGTTTATACTTTAGATTTCTTTTAAATATTTGTATTAATATGTGTATGCTTTAGATCTGGTACAAGTAAATATGTATGTGTATCCTTGTTTATGATTTAGATTTGACGCATTTATGTTCATGATGTTGTAGTTATTGTATTATTTGTGGTTAGATCGTTTTTTCTTCCTAAATGATAGTTGTTAGGTTAATTTATGAAATGATAAGTGTTACAGTAATAAACGCAACTTCGTGTTGGGATATGTACATATATCAAATAATATATGTCCGGGAAATTATGTGAGCCTATGGAGGCACACACGTATACATAGAAGATACGTTTATTAATATAATTAATATATTTATAGTATATTAATTATAGTAATATACTTCACGAAATATTAAATGGTCTTTAATTATAACGTTAGACGTTAGATTTAATTAATAGATATTAACAAGTGAGGGACATGTTAGTACTAAAACCAAACCCGTGGGGTGTTGGTTGAGACCGGTCTAACCAAAAAATAAAGGAGGGGGTCTGAGTGTCGTTTCTAGTAAACTTGAGGAGGTGTTTGATTACAACTTGGAGAACAAGTTACAAAGATATATAAACATCCCTTGCTCATTCATTAATGTACGACATACATTAATAATATCTTATAAATCCTTTATTACCCTCTGTATCGACTACATATGATAAAGAGAAAAAGATATATTGTAAAAAAAATTCATGGTGATGATTATTATACGTATGCATGCTAGTGATTTATGCATGCAATATTAATTGCATCATTTGATTCTTTCACTTTACATGCGATCGTAATCTTTTCCTTCGGCGGATCGTCCGTTGTCAATATTCAAAACAAGAACAAAGTGTTGTGTTGCTTTATTCGTGAAGGAAGGACTAGCATCCTAGCGTATCTTGGTGACAGTAGTTTGCATACCAATAGATGTTATCATACTTTGTAACTTTGTTTCGTTAGTGTGGTATTTTATTTATACACACGAGTATATTGAATAAGTTGGTTTTGAGTTAATGCTAAAAGTACACAACGCTTTTTGTCCCCTTTTGTTTAATTATATATTCTATACGTGTTTTATCTTCCGCTGCGTACTCGTGATATATTTAATGGTTAAATAGATGTAAAAACCCAACAGGTGCATCACGATCCATCATATAGAATTGTAATTACAAAGATGTAAAATTGGACAAAATTAGGGTTCTTGGTTAATTTATAAGCCCTTTGGGCGTTTTTATTTATAAAGATTAGATCTTTATTGTGGATAAAATTAATTAGATGAAACCCTAGGTTGTATGTAATTTTATATGTTAAAATGGATAGTTTAAATTGTTAATGGATCTTTTTATAATTGTTAATTAATTATTAATTTGGTATCCGTGATAAACGCATGCAGGTTTATCTTGAATCGATATATGATATATGATCTTGAATTAATTGTTAATTGATTGGTTCAAATTAATTGTTAATTCGTTGTCCATGATAAATATACATGCAATTTATCATGGAGGGATATGTGATATAAATCGTGTTAATTGTTAAAAGTTTTTTGCAAATATGATGATCAAGAAGTAAAACAAGAGAAAGGAAGAAAGAAAAAGAGAAAAAAGAAAAAGGGGAAGAAGGGATAGAGAAAAGAATAGAAGAAGGGAGAAAAAGAAAGAAGAAAAATGAACAAAAGGACATTAAATTCATTTGGTTCATCCACGACTTTAAAAGCTAGGAAAGACCTTAGCTATGTCTTAATGGGGCCTAAAAAGTTGTTTAAATTTTAAGTGATATGTGGTATATATTTGTATAAGGCTTACGCAATCGATTATAAACGTATATGGCCGTCCCGCCCCCCCGAAGTTTTTAGGACGAAGGAGCCTTATATGAAATATCAAACATGTTTTTTAATTAATAATAATTTGGATTCATAATGGATATTTGCATGACCTTAATTGTTAAGTGCTTCTTTCTGAAATAAGTTATATGTAATTAGTTTTTGTGTTTTATGTGTCTTATTTTAAGTTGACTTGTTGAAGAAAATAAAAAGATTATCAAAAATAACATAAACATGAACTATTAATTATGAAATCAAATTTATTATGGACTTTTATAGTTCATAATGTTTTTTTTTTTTTTGTTCGAATTCAAGTTTTCTATTTTTATCAATGACTAATGTTTTTTTGCAAAAGAACTACTTAGTTGCAAAGATAAGGTTTCGTGGAGACTCCAACAAGTACTCCGGTCTTTGTAGATACCAATTACCTTATAATACCTGACTACGTTGTAGTTTCCTTACCTTGCATACTATATAGGAAGTCGCAATGGTCCTAGGTTTGAATTGGTTTTCAACCATTCGCTTTAATCTTTCCCGCGATAAAAATATAAAATCTTTAAAAGTTTTTTAAAAACAACGTTGAATCGTCAAATTATAAATAGGTAACAATAATTTATACATTAGATGTATAGAAAATAAGTGATACCGTAATAAATAGCTTAATTGAGTAAAATTTTTATTAAAATCTATGATACGAAAATGTATGCATGCTTCTTCGTACATATTTGCTATGTCAAATATCATACCCTTTTTAAATAAGTATATTCCCTCCAAATTTTGAAAGAACTTGCAGATGCTTTTTTACTAATAGCGTGAGACGATAATTGTAGATCTAATTCGCAAGGTGATTATAACGCTTTTTTTTCGTGAGACGTTAGCAGTAACATAATACACAGTTCTTGAATGGCGACATAATCGTTTAGTGGTGAGACCTTAACTCGAGGCATAGATGGGAATAAAACATCTTACTAATATAATTGATTTGTAATAAAGTAAGTCCCTAAGGTTAGTAGAATTGCACTCGGTGGCAATTATGATCGACAATTATCTATTTTTGAATACACCATTGCTAGCAAATCAACTGATGTGATGTGGTATGTCAAGGTGATCCTAACTTTTAGAATATTATTGTTAAAAATGTTAAACATGGTAGTTTAATTTTCTCTAAAGGAATCTTAATCGAAAATACTAAAAATTAAATTTTGCGATTCTATTAGTAGTATTAATGCAACGATAAACCGTAAACAAGGGTTTGTTTCTTTCTTGAAGAAGTTAAAATTTAGACTCATTTCCTTTTAAGGAACATGGAGACTCATTCCTATCATCTTTCTTGCTCCGAAAAGTTTATAATAAGAACGTAAGAATTGTCCTAATGTAATCAAAATCATACAATACTTAAATGTTAAGTAGATACATGACTTCTATATTTTCCATACGAGATTTCATCACCCTTATTCGGTGGTGAGTACTTTGAAACATATAAGACATTCGGATAACTAGAGAACATGTTCTTAAAGCTATCATAATGATAACATCTGAAAGTTTAGATGTTTAATTAGTTATGATAAGAAATACCTAATATAACAAAAAAGTGATAAGAGGCAGAACAAATATTAATTTATCTAGTTTGAATTCTTTAAATAAAATTAAGGAGGAAATTGCATGCCCAATTTTTAAGTTAATAAATAGCATTGATGGATATTCCCTCATCTACATAGTAGAAAATTTTGAAATCCAAGTATATTGCTACCAATTAAGATTTCAAAGAAAGTTGAAAACTAAATAGATCACTATTTGTTTTCACTGGTTATGAAACACTTGCAATGTTATCAAATCCAGTAGGAGTAACGTGTTTTATTTCTTTCTGAACACCAGGCGATTATTAATGTAATATTGTCTAATTCAGTGGGAGCTACAAGGTTTATTATCTTGATAGTAACCCAGATTACTTCTTACTTATCTTGAGTTAATGCATAATTTAATAACTATAGACACTCATGGTTTTAAGGATAGTCGTGCACTATTTCTTATTAAACAAAGTGGCTTTATATCTACTTGTAACGCTAATATCTGTGACACTATCATATTGTCCACATAAACAAACGAACGTCGTGTTGTTTAAATACATGTATGATGTTGTGCCATGCACAAGTGGGAGAAATATTTATTCTGTGCAAGGTACAACACATGACAATAACAATATGATTAAAGGTTCTCTTGACCATAAGGTAAAACAAAATGTCGAGATATCAATTAAGGACTACTTCAAGTAATCTTGATTTAAAGACTATTTTATGTGTTCTTGGAATGTCCCAAATAATGAAGTAATCTTGTTTAACTTGGAATTACTATTGAGGTCAAGAGTTGATGTTCAGAATTACTTTAGTTAAATATGTTTATGTTTAATGTAAATTAATAAACATGAAGTCCTTTAAATGTTGAAAGGCTTATAACATAAAGTAAGTTATATCATCTTGCTATGACATAAACAAAAGTCCTTGAATTGTTCAAAGGCAAAATAATGTATAGTTTAACATTGATATAGTATTCTTGATATGGTTAAAGCTTATATACATTAATTGCATGCAAATTGGTTTTTAAATACTATTATATTCAAATTTCGTTTGAGACACGAAGGGAAATCAAAGAATTGAATAGTATGTAACCTAAAAATTATTAAGTTATTTAAAAGATTGTGGTAATGTCTTACAATTAAATTACTCATAAATACTACATATTTATGGTATGTCTAAAGTGATGAACCAAATTCTTTGAAATTATTTGATTTTGATAACTAAAATGATTTACCTCTAAATCTGTCAAGGTTTGAAATTGAGTATATCTTGTATATACACAAAATAACTCCAACCTAGAAGGTTGATAAGACACCATCATGATTATAAAATATGATGACTCCATTTAAGTCTTAAAATTAATGTTTTAAATTTGTTTAAAGTCTTATGAAAAATGATATTAAACAACTAAACTCAGGAACTTTCAATGTATCTTGTAATGTCCCTCTACAAGCTAAGTAATTATAGAAAAGTCTTTAATTACAAAAAGCAAGTGGGAGCGTTTTTAGATCTTGTAAAGATAAAAATACAAAATACATAACCTTCTAAAACACACTAGTGAATATCATATCGAGGCTTTAAGTGTTAAACCCAAAATGAATATTTATTCCCTATTCATAAGATCCTAAGGATACCAAGAAAAATAAAAAACAGAAAATAAAAAAAAGAAAAAAACTCAGATAACTTTATTGATAAATGTTATATCAATATTGAGGAATGATTCACAGGATCATAGTGAACCTGTTAATCATTAAAGATGCATTATTAGAATTTAAAAATTTGGTATATCAAGTGAACCATTAAGATCATTGTTGAAATTTTGAATTTTGATTAATGACTCAAACTATAATGTTAAGATGCTGTACAAAAAGATTAATCATTTTTTGGAACTTGATTGAACTTTAACAAAACGGTTAGACTGTAAAGTTAAAATGAGTTTCATCAAAGTGAAGACAAAACCTTAGTGGTTTGGTCCTTGATTTCAAACTCATAAGGACAATGTTGTACACATATTTGATCCATGCATTATGATAGGATTTTTAATCATACGTAAGTAATTGTTTTTGATTAAATATTCTTTCTATCCCCATTAATTATATAAAGATGGTAGATTGTCATACTAGTGTTCATATTGATGAAATATGACAACGGAATTCAAAACACTTCCTTGAATGATTGTTATTGCGAGGGCGGTTAGTTATCAAAGGAGTTTATGAATTCATATAATCTTCATAAATTGTATAAGCGGCAAGAATCCAAGTATGGATTATTGCAAGCATCTAGGAGAAGAATCTTAAGTTTATTATTAAATAATTCACTTAGTTGATTTAAAATTTAATTATAATTAAGATAACTCTTAAGTATTTCTAAAAGCTAGTGGGAGTATTATGTTCAGGTTTTCTTCACCTGAAAGATTTAGGAAATTAAATGTACAACCTTGAAATATATGTTTATTGTTATAAACATATGCGGTATATAAGTCTAACACAACATGGCATACCATTTAGAATGTCTCAATGGGTACATATCTTTTGATAAGACGGAACATGAATGAAATCTTAAGTTGGACTAAAGGATTCATTATGTAAATCATATTATGTAGAGAAATAGTTGTATCATGCTTGAATGCAAGATGATTTGACAACATTGGTATTTAGTCAAAAGTTATTAGATAATCATTGAATTGAATATTTTAATAGAATATGTTTGGATTTAGATATATTCCTTGATTATGGATTTGTCCATAGTAATGAAAAATCTAAGGATATATATTGTGATAATTTATTGTGCAATTAGTATCAACCAATAAACTTGGAGTTCATGAGGTGCCAAACATTATTAAGAGAATATTCATTGTTTACGGATTTTAAAGCATGGGGTTGTTTTGTGGTAACATGGATCGAACTCGAATTGAGATGACACTCATACAGGTCATGGTATGATTTCATTTTGATGTGACCATTGGTGTACTAGTTATCTCAACTGAGAGCATACGGTTGCATTATATATAAAAGAAAAAGAAAATGTTTTACACTTTTTGGGAAGCTGTGAAAGATTGATTGTTGTCAATAGATGTAGATGTTACACACCTTTATAAGATATAGTTGTCAAGATATTAGATAATAACGTAACAAATATTCATCATAGATAATTCAAGAACTGGCTCACTTATGAATCTTGAAAATAAGTATTCTTAAAATTCTGAAGTCAAAGCAAGTTGGAATTAATGAAATCTAAGCCTTGTCACAAGTACGATAGTCGTTATCTTGAGGCAGATTCGTCAACTGGGATTAGTCATTGCATTTGAGCTTTTAGTATAGTGTGATACGGGATAAATATACAATTTTATTAATGATATGAACATGGTATTGAAGTTATAATTAATAAAAATTGTGTCCTAGAATATGCATGTTTAAATCCATGATACTAATATTTATTAATTCTAAATTAGTCCTTGTCGATCAACAATGAGGAATATTGTTGAACTAAGACAAGTCTGAGTGATTGGTGATGTCTTGGATATTAAAGGAAGTGTCTGCCAAACTCACATGATATTCATAAGAATGAATATTAGACTTCCCCAACTAATAGATTATTTACTTTATGTATCGTCGTCATTACGTAAAATCTTGTAATGTATTTTATTTACAAAATCTTTGACTTGGAAGATGCAAGTAGGCCTTGCATGTGTGGATAATCCTTCTTGATGTAGTTTAAGTTATCCTGAATAAGGTAGCTAATAAGGACTATTTTCAGAAGTGTTTTGAAGCATATGACTTGGCACTTGTAGTCAATAAAGAATTTGTTTCTTCAGTAGTTAAAGTATGATGTCACTGGGCCCCTCATATGATTAATCAGGTGTATGTGTGGCCGCACCCAAAAACTCATGTGGATATTCTCAATGATTTTTGGTAATCTAGATTAATCATATATACGAGAAACAGAATCGTTAAATAATGGAATGAATTAGATTCAAATCCATTTTTAACACGGTATCGGAAACAAAGGGATAGTAAATACTTAAATCATTTGATTACACTCAGGTATTTCTGGGAGCAGTGGCGTGTTGCTAGACGCTTAGCAATGTTATTATATTATTTAAGATATGTCCAAGTGGGAGTTGTTGTGATATGTACATATATCAAATAATATATGTTCGGGAAATTACGTGAGCCTATAGGGGCACACACGTATACATAGAGGATATGTTTATTAATATAATTAATATATTTATAGTATATTAATTATAGTAATATGCTTCACGAAATATTAAACGGTCTTTAATTATATCGTTAGACGTTAGATTTAATTAATAGATATTAACAAGTGAGGGACTTAGTACGAAAACTAAACTCTGGTGGTTTGATGAGACCGTGGTCTGAACCAAAAAAATAAAGAGTGGGGGTCAGAGTGTCGATTCTATCTCTTAGTAAACTTGAGGAGGTGTTTGATTACAACTTGGAGAACAAGTTACAAAGGGATAATAATAAACATCCCTTGCTCATCTCATTATAGTACGACACACAATAAAGTAATAGTTTTATGGTAAGTGATAATGGAAGATTAAAAAACTTGCAACTTAATATGGGTTTTTGGTAAGGGATAATTGGAAGATAAAATACTTGCAACTTTCAATAATTTAATCAAGTGTTTGAAGGATGAGGATGGAAACTGTTTGTTGTCTTTTTTTCTCCCTATGTAACAAGTATAATGATGAAGATGAAGCTATTGTTGATTACATAATGTGGACACCCTATTCAGATGATCCAAACAACATATATGAGAGTGATACATCCATTGTCATTCCATTAAATTTTCATATCCATAGCCATTGTGATTCATGGCGACACATCAAATGCCCCCTAAAAGAGGAGTCCATTTCGCCCATTATATTTAAAAAAGGGCTCAATTGACCCAAATGTTGACTCGTGGGTATTATTTGCCGGCTTTAATATTTATCCTTAAAAACTATCTCTGTTAGGGAATTCATTTCAACGAGGATGACGTACGTGGTTGCTTTATTTTCAGGATAACATATTTTTTTAACGGCATTTCATTACACTAGCAAGAAGCTAGATAGTAATAAGATTACAAGGTAATATTACAAGATGATTTTGGATCAAAAATCCAATTGAACCACTCGGGTTTAAAAGCTCTATTTCTATTAACAATCCAAAAGTGCGAGAAAACCTTGATGTCATCCAAGAGAGTGGGTATATATTTTTAGTTGCGGTTCTCGATTTAGATTTTAGTAACAATAGCCATTGTTTTTAGTTGTAGTAGTCTATTGTTAGGGAATTCTTTTTAAAGACTATTTTTTTAATTGGCATAGTTGCGTCAAAGATGTCGAAGCGCAATGAAATCAGTGATACATGGACAACATTGGTTAGATACTCAAACAACACCTACGCATCGAGCTTTGGCAACATAACATATCGATTTTCCTAGAACTTTATTCATATATTCAATCTCATTGAATTTAATTTTATTTCAAGAGAAGGGGGGGGAAGAGGTGGGGGGGGGGGGGGGGGAGAGGGAATACACTGAACATAATGAATTAGGTTGATTTTTAAACAAATTTTTATAATTCTGACGTTTCAACGTTATGTTAGTCGGTTATTTTTTATGATTGTTTTTGTTTTGGGTAAAAGGGTTTCTCTGATAAATTATTTAGTTATGAGTATGAAAACAAACTACATAGAATTTAAGCAAAGCTGAGAATGATATGTATTTATTTAATCTAATTTTTGAGATTTATGTGACATGTTCACTTGTTGGCTGTTAGCTTATTGAATTGTGATGTTTGGTATTTTGTTATTTAGTTACAAGGAAAAAACAAACGTGCTTATATACTTGAAACGGTTCCAAACTTAGGGGGAATTTCATATATACCTAATGAAACTTCATAAATTACATATTTCTCCAAAACACAAGTTTTCAATGCATAATGTACAATGAAATTGAAGCATGTTTGGGGAAATATGTAAATATTGAAGTTTTTTTGGGGATACATGTAAATGCCCCCCAAACTTAAGCACATAGGCAGTTTAAATAAGCACCTTAAATAACATCTCCAATCGTTCCGGATATTTTGATTTACTAAATGAACTAAAAATAATATGTTCGGCTTACGAATTGAAGTCCTAAAATAAGGAGCGTGGTCCATGTCTTATTTTTTCAATTCATCATCCTATTTAAAGTTACCTTTCAATGCAGCTTTATTACCAAATTGCTTTTGTGAAAGGGTTTTTGCATCGAAAGGTCATTGTACTTTTTATAAATGTTCAATTTGGTTATTGCACTATTTTATTGTTCATTCAAGTCACTGTACTATTATATATGTTTAAAATACTAACTAAACTTTAAGAACTTACACGGTTGAGTCATCTATACTCTTTTTTTATTCCACTTCAACCTCCATGTCATCAAATAACTCACGTCATTTTTGTTATTTTTTTTACAATCCATATATACTTATCTTTATAAAAAGTTATAGATTTTAAATTTAATTGTTTTTTATGCATATTCTAACCGAACATTTAAACAAAGCTTAAATTGGTTAATCTAGTGCGATGTTTACATATGTTTGTGGCGGAGTAAAACCAAAAGTATTAATCTCAATATTGTCTTCATCAAGTCATACTATAAGTTAGGTATACAATTGTATTACGATATTCATATTTGGCATTGTGCATAAGAATTGTATAAACTATTATAAATTATAAAACATAGAATTTAAGCAAAGCTCAGAATGATATGTATTTATTTAATCTAATTTTTGAGATTTATGTGACATGTTCACTTGTTGGCTGTTAGCTTATTGAATTGTGATGTTTGGTATTTTGTTATTTAGTTACAAGGAAAAAACAAACGTGCTTATCTACTTGAAACGGGCAAGCAGTTTATGGTACGTGGCTTATTCCAAACTTAAGCACATAGGCAGTTTAAATAAGCACCATAAATAACATCTCCAATCCTTCCGGATATTTTGATTTACTAAATGAACTAAAAATAATACGTTCGGCTTACGAATTGAAGTCCAAAAATAAGGAGCGTGGTCCATGTCTTATTTTTTTCAATTCATCATCCTATTTAAAGTTACCTCACAATGCAGCTTTATTACCAAATTGCTTTTGTGAAATACGATTGGTGATGACTTTTTCAAACCACATACTAAAATGAATGTGTAGCCGATATTACATGTATTGAGTAAGTGTATATGTCCTTTTCTTTCCTTTTTACCTAAAAGTGAAATATTTGCATCAGTCTCATTTATTTCTCATCTAACCAAATTAGATACTAATCACCTAAACAATTGTTCTTATTAATGTTTCTCCAAAAAATATATTCAAACATAAGCCATGGCGTAACTCACATCGACGCACATGCTCAAACCTATCTTTGTTCATGTTGTTATTGTACGATACACGGGCTAAGAACCTTTCTTTCATTGTTGAAATAGGTGGTCTCGGAATTGTAAGCTACATCTCAGACTTTATTCTTTTCCTTTTCACCAAATTTTTAATTAGTAATCTTATACTTGATTTAGATTTGTCTTCATATGTATGCGTTTATTCGTTTCCACAACTTGTTTATGCTTTAGATCTGGTACGAGTTAAATATTTGTATTAATATGTTTATGATTTGGGATCACTACTACAAAAAGTGTGATAAAGCCCCCTAAATAGAGCCATGTTTATAAGAAAACAGGGCTCTTTGTCACATTCCAGATTTTTTTCACTAATAAAGCCATGTTCTTTCTTAAATAACCGGGCTCTATTACCCTGTCTCAAATAAAGCCATGTTCCTCAATTAACAACAGGGCTCTATTCTTTGGGCGGGCTTTAATTTAACTTTTTAATTCACAAAATCATTGGGCGGGGTTTAATTCAATATTTTCAGTTCACAAAATTATTAGGCGGTTTAGTTCAATTTTTTCAATTCACAAACACTATTGTTCTTTCTCCACTTCCCCCCTCCCTTCCTCCCTTCACTATGCCATACCGTCACATCTACTGGCGTTCCTCCCCCTCACCCATAACACCGCCGCCACGGTAGTGGTGAGTTATATCCCCTCCATGTTGTTCCTTTAGATTTTTAATTGAAACTTAGGGTTTGGTATGTATCTGTTGAATTTAGGCTCATTAGATCTGTTAATTTTTTGGTTAATATATGTTTTATTTTGAGGGTTAGTTGTATTATTGTTACCTTGAAGCTTAATTGGAATTTAGGATTAATTATAGACCTAACTGAAGAGAGTTAATTGGTATTATGTGACTTTATAAACATATTACTGTTATCCAATGTTTTTTTGTTTTTAATAACTTTTCATATTTACTTGTTGTTTCTTATAAAATCCGGTTGTTTATAATAACTACAGTATTATATATTTACTTACTGTTTTGTGTTGTGATATTTAAGATAATAGCGATTAGTGACAAACTTGCTTGAGAATGGCTTTCTTTGGAAGTCTTGTTGTATTTACAAAAAATACAATTATGTTGCTAAATGTATAGAACTGAAACATTTTGGGTTGAAATGAGAATTAAGGTTAAGGTATTTGAAATCAAGTTTGGTTCATTTTCTTTCCACAGGAATATGTATAGATTCTTACCTCCCGATTCTTGTTATGCACATGGATCTGAAATATGAGTTATATGCAGCTGTTGTACATATGGCTTTTAAATCTAGTTGTGGTCATCATTATTGTTACGTACAATACACCTGATACATGGTACAAGTTTGATGACTCCAAGTCTCCAAGGTAAAATATATTAGATCTATTTGCAATTGTTAAAATTATGTAATATTGAAGTTGACTTCGAATTTTAATCATCTCGATAGGTTACTTGTGTTTCTGAAGCTTGCGTGCTTTCAATGAAAAATATCGGAAAGTCACTGCAAGATACTTGTCAAAACTAAAGACAGAGGAGTAACAATATTGAATGATTTGGGAGCTTTCAAAGGTCTTTTATATTTTTTTCTTCTGCCAACACATGGATAATTCCACATCCATGAATGTTGGTGAATACATAATGCAATTGCACATCCATGAATGATTTAGGAGCTTTTAAAGGTATTTTATAGCTCTCATTTGTTTAGATCTTTTAAAGTGTAAAACCAACAAGATTATACATTAGTGATGGCTTCAAGGTTGAATCGTAGATTATAAAATGATAACTTTTTACTTTATGCAGGTATCATATGTAGTGTGTCACAAAGAATGGTGTTCTTATTATAAGAACTTTTTAGCTTTACTAAATCTAACTGGTCCATATGTATATACTTTAGTGATGGCT